>JAZHYW010049578.1:0-30132 GCA_037355805.1 Ixodes ricinus | reverse complement strand
CCATGTGCTTCGTTCAGTACGTATTGCTGCAGGGGTGACCTCAAAGTTAGCGACCGCGTGAGGAGAAAAACAAGAAGGGGGACTCGCCTCATATACACAACTATGTAGTCAGAGTAGCCCCTGGTCGTTGAACACCTTGAGCAGGTCGTCCAAGGTGATGTTGTCCTCTATTCTCTTCAGCACCTCCATGAACTGAAAAACACGAGCAATCGGTCAGGCTGCCAATCGATGAACCGATCGTGCCGGACTCACAGTGTCGTGGAAGTCTTCGATGGTGAACCGCTGGAAGCCCAGCGACACCAGGGCCTCTTTGCTGTGCTCTGCCAACTTCTTGAACCTGGGAACAATGCGAGGAAACTCTCGCTAACCAATAGGCCCTCTTAAAAATTCAGCGCCATCTTGTGGCTCAAAAAGCAGTTTCCTTTCGACGAGCTAATGGCGGTCATGAAACTGTATTTCATAGGGCACCATCACTTCCCGCGTCAATGGCAGATGAGAACTGGTTCTTCAATCACCTCATAATTCTTTCTCGATTTGGTTCAGTCTAAACGGTGTGAACGCAAGAACTGACTAGTACAAAGCAGCGACCCATAGGTGCCTCGATTAAATTTCCACCATTAAAAGGCTTTAGTGCTAAACTTGTGCCAAGAGATTGATTGGACCACATTCCGAAATAAACACTCATGCGACCGCTGTATCTAATTCGTGCGTCGTGTTGTAACGACGTCTCGGAACGTAAGAGCCTCTTACATCTTCCTCTACGTAGTATCTTCAACTTCTTCCTTCATCAGCCTCAAAACCATTAGTTTGGCACAAATGCCATACACTGAGATGATGATAGTGATCAAGGCTGCCAGACTGAAGTTCGAAAAGGGCTTATCGAAAGTCTGGCGACCCTGTCGAGGCCCTTACCTCACATACTCCTGCTTGTCGCTCAAGAGGCTCTCGAGGTAGGCAAAGCTAAATGCTCGGAAGAAGCAGTTTCCGTCGGGCCGTGTCTTCCGAATGTGGCTGTACTTGCTCCGCAGGTCCTGAAATGCAAGCAAGGGCCGCCGTCGTCTTAAAGGTAATCAGACACCCACCCCCCCAAAAAAAAACTATTCTTGTACAAGGTTCTAGAATGTCAGATGAAGACATCACCCACTTAACATTTCGCTACAAGGTCCTATGTTTGCTAAGAAAACAAGAAACGAAGTGAAACTGATGCCAAAAAAGAAAAAACAGCATGAAAATTCAGCAACCTTTGTTCTTAAAGACCGACCAACGAAACCGTATTCCGCAAGGTAGGAAAATGCCCGTCCGACCCTCCACTTTTCACCCTCTCCCAAAAGTCACGTGACGGCAGGGGCTTCTTTTGTGTCGGCTTTTCCTGTAGGGATAATCCTCAAAAAGCGCGAAATGAGCGGCTAGCTGCGAGCGCCACAACGACCTTGAGACGTCCAAATGTCTTCCCTCGTTGACGCGGGCGCGCTCAAGACCGAGGAAGCCAGCGCGACCGAACGCTTTTTCCCATGAGCTGCAGGCCCGACGCCGCTCGGTCGGTGGAGATCAAGGGGTCGTGGTATGTTGGGGTCGTTCCAGCAGCCGCTCTCTGGCAAAGCGCGGCGGCTGCTGAAACCATTCCCGTGTCTGCACAAGGATTGGCTTGCGCAATAAAGGGTTCAGGTCGTCGATAATACATTTCTTTCCGAAACATGCAAATCAAGTGGCTTTCCCCAATCTCTTCATTACTGTTTGAAACACATATCTCCTCTCATAGGTTGTTCTTTACATTTTGCACTATTTTGCGTATTTATTCGTCCTTACCTCTGCTTGATGACTGTTTTATAACTTGATAAAGACCTTTAAATATTGGCGCGGGCTATCGCGATCAACGCTGTACCGAATTTATCCAATATTGGACAAGACTGGCGTCAGGAGGGTGGAAGAAGCAAGCCGCAATTCTGGCTTCTAATAAAGACGGTGCAGTCCTAAGATAAGTCTTTGCTTCACCCGCATCCACAACGCCCCATCGTTTGCGCGATCACAACTTCTCAGTAACCTAGCTGTATACCACATTTTACTCATAGTTACTATAGATGTGGCCCCACAGGCATTCCCGTTATGAGCGAGTCGACTTTTTAACGACCGGCGACTCTCTGAGTGAGAATAAATATCACCTTCCCACAACAACCACCCCTTTTCTCTCTCCCCCCCCTTTTCCCGAGTTGGGGAGATATCAGGCCACTCCAGGAAGCAGCCTGCAGACAGCGCTTTTTGGCTACTCATTCTCAACACGTTCGAACGTGGAAGTAAACACATTGCATGAACGACGCCCAGTTTATTTGCAACCTAAATAATGTGGCTCTACTGTTGGGACCCAATCCATTTCATTATCAATCATTATTTGTTATGATTTCATGGTGAAAGTGTGTTCGTCGTGATGCCACAGAAGTGATCGATTCAAAGGGAGAAATAGGTCCTCGTATTTATTTTGCGGAAATACTCGCTCCTGTGATGCTCTAGTGCGTAAGGTCAAAGCACCCGAGGCAGTGCGAAATGCTTTACAACTGTCGTTGACGATGAAATAGTTGTGGGAAGTGCGTAAAATTGTTTACACCACAAAGGCATACCTAAACACAACAAAATATCGCAATCGCAAAAAAAAAAAAAATCAGCTTGCGAGATTTGTTGTTTCCCCCCCCCCCTCTCTCTCTCTATTTCGCGCCACTACCAAAAATAGCGGCCGAGCAACGAAATTCCACCAAAACCTCGCTTCTTGGAGAAAGGACACCAGGGTATATGGTAGTGAATCTGCCAGGGAGTTTGTAGAAATAATCGGCGACCATTGAATCTAGCCTTCTGAACAAATCATGCCCGGGATATTTCCATTTTCCATCCACGCGATTAGAAGGCAAGACCCTGGGGAATTTATGTGCACTAACATGCTGCTTCTAAGAGAAAGTACCAGATTTATAGTGCATGTCAATTTAGATGTAAATAGTTGAATCACTGTGCACAAACATTCGCGGCCTCGAGGATGACATGGAAGCATGGCGGAAAGCAGCTTGCTGGAAATAGAAGTCTCTATTGGATTGCACTGGTGTCAAAAATTATTACGTATTTTGTCTTATTTCTGTGCGAAAATAAAAACAGCGTTTAGAAACCGAACACTGTGCGTTTTGAGGAGCGCCGAAAGGACATAAAAAGCCGGGACAGCCTGAACAATACGAGGCAAGGCGACTTGCGTCACTCAGCTTGTCCTGGTCTCTTGTTTTTCCGGAGCCTTTCAAAAGGGGATGAAAAATTAGGAATCGATTGACCCGACTTGCCACATTAGAGCTGTTCATTTTCATTACTACAGGCTCTCTTCAAGCGTCTGGCAAAGTTCAGCTTGAACTGGTCCGTTTATATTTTCGGTTCCTTTCAAAAAGTGAGCTCTAAGCCACTGGACCAACCTACCACATTCATAATTTGCGGAAGCGGAGAAGTGGAAATGCGACAAAAGGAAAGATTCGCCCGCGCTATTTGAGGCCTATAGAAAAGCGGACCGGATGGAAGGGGGCCGAAATCTTTTCAAGAAACACACAATCTTCTCTACAATTCTGTCTAACAATTTGATATGAAGGTATACTTGGACGCCGACATTATTCGTTTAGGAATCGAGCGAAATTTTGTACCTGATCACAATGCGTCTACGACCACTCCCATTCGATGATTATCATGTTTTCGACTATGTACATGAAGTGGTTTTCAGCGGTGGGTTTTTAATCTGACTGCCGACCAGAGCGCGAGCCAGAAATCACTACGGCCGCGGGCCGTCGCGCTCTTCCCCTTCTTCTCCGTATCAATATACAATCAAAGAACCCAGGCGGAGCCGTCAATCAGTGCTGGTGTCGGGAACCAGTAAGTCTGACCCTTGAAATGCAGGCGTGACGCAAAACCCAGAGGCGTCTCGTTCGCCCACTTACGTTCTTCCCCGGAGGTGGAGATTGTCGTTTAGAGGGCATTATCTTCTGAACGGATCCAAGTTACTCGAGCAAGCTCGCATTCTGCTCTCAAAGCCCCGCCACTCAAAGGTAACGGGCGGTGGTTCGAGAGGCGTGCAATCCAGTCTTGTCCAATATTGGATAAATTCGGTACAGCGTTGATCGCGATAGCCCGCGCCAATATTTAAAGGTCTTTATCAAGTTATAAAACAGTCATCAAGCAGAGGTAAGGACGAATAAATACGCAAAATAGTGCAAAATGTAAAGAACAACCTATGAGAGGAGATATGTGTTTCAAACAGTAATGAAGAGATTGGGGAAAGCCACTTGATTTGCATGTTTCGGAAAGAAATGTATTATCGACGACCTGAACCCTTTATTGCGCAAGCCAATCCTTGTGCAGACACGGGAATGGTTTCAGCAGCCGCCGCGCTTTGCCAGAGAGCGGCTGCTGGAACGACCCCAACATACCACGACCCCTTGATCTCCACCGACCGAGCGGCGTCGGGCCTGCAGCTCATGGGAAAAAGCGTTCGGTCGCGCTGGCTTCCTCGGTCTTGAGCGCGCCCGCGTCAACGAGGGAAGACATTTGGACGTCTCAAGGTCGTTGTGGCGCTCGCAGCTAGCCGCTCATTTCGCGCTTTTTGAGGATTATCCCTACAGGAAAAGCCGACACAAAAGAAGCCCCTGCCGTCACGTGACTTTTGGGAGAGGGTGAAAAGTGGAGGGTCGGACGGGCATTTTCCTACCTTGCGGAATATGGTTTCGTTGGTCGGTCTTTAAAGGGATACTACAACGAAATTTCGGCGCTTATTTTATGGTCTATATGCGTTCAAAGAAGCAGTATCACATCGAACACACCAATACCTTGTTAAAAAAGTCACGAAAAGGAATTTTAAAATGAATTAAGGGGGGACACTACCCAAAAAAGTGAATTTTTGAACCACTTTGTTTGATTTAAATGATATTTATGGGGCTTGCATTTCTTCATGTCCTGCGTTGCCGCAGGACACCTAGAGGCACACGCCACGGCACAGCTGACCTCTTCCTCTGGGATGAAGATAAATCACGATCATACCACCTTTCCTGCGGCTTGACGTTGAAGTGTTGGCGGTTCCATTGATTGTTTTATTAAGTGTGGACACTGAACTTCTGAAATATTTTTTTACCTCTCACATCCTCTACTACACTATCTCTTTCTCACCCCTTCCCCTTCCCTGTGCAGGACGGTGACATAGAATGCGCATACTAGCGTCCTACCAACTGTCCTGTATACTTCAAAAAAAAAGTAATTAAAATAAATTGCCAAACAACAACAAACATGTTGAGAACATTTGTGCCAAATTTGTTTAACTTGGGTGAAGTACAAAAAAAGTTGCAAATGTTCAAAGATGAAAGTGGGTGTGTCTGGATAGGAAAACTATTGTTTTGAATTTACTTATAAATTAATCATTTTAATGTGCTATATTGCTTTAGAACAGTTTAGAGCAGATAGCTATGGAGCTATATTTCTATATGATAACATCTTTCATGACAAAAAAGCCACTAAACACAAATGCTGTTTTTTTTTTAGATTTCCATCCTTTGTCCAAAATGCTAGTTCTTAGCATGAAAAATGACAAAAATAAAAAATTCAAGCTCATAGCTGTCTGCCCCTTAAAATTTCACCCCAGAAAAGCTTCTAAAAATGAATCCAAGTAATGTAATAACAAAACAATAGTTTTCCTAAAGGGAAATTTATGCCAAAAAGTGGAATGGAGAAAAATGCATTCAAAGTGCTCCAACCTCTACCTTTTCTTTAGCATCGGTGGACCGAAAATAATTTATAAAAAATTAACTATGCAGTGTAAACTAATGAAACGTTCTGGGAATACTCTCCAGATGTTGGTGGATATGAATATGACATTTTTCAAAATCAACCTATTTGGCAGAAAATGTTTTTTCTGGGTAGTGTCCCCCCTTAAACGATTAGCAAAGAGCACCTGGTGGATGTTGCTAATGCCTCGTTTGTAATGCCCGTCTAGGAACCTTGACAGCTAGTGATGGTGAGTGTCTCGCCTCCGGCCACGACGAGAGAAGAGGGGAAGGAGGAACTCCCGTCTTCCCGAGAATCCCTTTTGTGTGTTCCAGAAGTAGCTATTGTCCCCCTACAAGATTATAAAAGATTAACCCGTCACTCAAAATTCGTACAAAAGCAGCCGCTTCGGTGGCTGGAACGACTAGGCCATCCCCTCGACGTCAGCCTCGCCGTAGCTTTGCTCGTCCCGAGACGACCTACGTCACGATTGCGTTGGATGTCACGTGCTCTAAGCTGGGCCTTCTTCGAGCGCTTGCCAGAGTGGGCCGTTTATAACAAAAAATACAGCCACCAGGCTCAAAATACAAACGTGTGATTGTCATTTACGGATATTGTGGATCATATTCAACCTATTTTTGAACACGACGGATATATTTCAAATTTCGTTGAAGTACCCCTTTAAAGTATATAATGCTCGATATACAATATTTAAGAAACAATCGTTTAAATTTGTTTTGAAGACATTAAACAGTCGTTTCAGGGAGGGAAGGACCTACATATAATCAATATCCCCGCTAAATATACTGTAAAATACCGGGGAAGTTCCCACCCCACTTTCACTGAAAAATTGGTTAGTCTAGACATGGGCGCTTGTCCAGTTGAAGCAGTAAAAACCAAGACGGCGGCAGCGTGTACGAGAAGTGAGGGAACCGCGGCAGCATGCACACTCTATCAAGATGCGTCTCACAGAAGCCCAGGGACCACTGGTTCTGTTTCCAAGAACTGTTCATTGTCACACTGCACCCGACATGGCTACAACTGGGCTGCTGACCTCCAGCATTGTAGGGACCCCTCACTGTACCCAAGTAACCTAGATAACACAGTTAATGGTTTCCCCTGCCCAAGAGGTGTATCCCTTTACATCGCAAGGAAGCGGATATCCCCGTCATCCCTGCTAGCGTTCTCGTAGCAACCCCAGTGTGGCGAATAAAGCACACTATCGGGCTCAAGCAAGGGCCTGTGAACAATGCGGGCTACCCGGCCTGGCCCTCGGGCCGGTTTCGTCGCCAGGGCTCTACTATGCATGCCCCGTTTTTACAGAACCCCCACCACCTTTCCCTTTAAAGGGATAGTACGGCGATTTTGTGAGCTACTCGAACAAACTATATTTTCTGAATCTCCGGCCTTTACTCTTTCTGGTATGCTATTTAGTATCGCAAAATTCAGAATAGCAATTGTGAAATCGGCAAAGATGCCCATACTTTTGAGTGCCGTGGCGTCAGTGGCAGGCAGGCTTGTCAGTTGAGAAGGCAGTCTAAACAATAGACAATGCCAAGCATTTGTTTCGTGCTTGTGCGCGGTTACTGGAGCGAGCTTGCAAAGCATTCATTTGACACCATGAAACTGCTTGCAATCAGTTGGGAACAAATTCTAGAGTCGAAGTGTGAAAACCTGCCTGTCGCTGCGTCCTTTTTTTGTTGTTGCATGTAGAGACTTCAGTTTCAAAAACATAGAGGACCAATAATGTAAATTCAATAGCTTTGCTGAAAAAAAGTTATTTTGACCTAACATTTGGGATACTATTTCAGCGATGTTTGTTGGCATGTTTAGCAAATTTTGAGGCAAATTGGGGACCATGAATAAATTTCTCTAAAGTGCCCTTAAACAGGCAGTACAATGACTGTTTACTTTGGCACAAGAGAAGGAAAACATGCCATCTTCCTCTAAAAGACGGATTTCACTGCAAATTGCAAAGAAAGACTTTCTCCCGCCCCCCCTCAAACTGCAGTTGTGTGTGCCAGTTATCGGAACTATGGTGCAACGTCATTCAGAGTGCCCCAGGCTTTTGTGGCGCCATCTATCAGAAGTGAACAAAACCATTTCCTCTTCGTCGCTACCCCTCTCTTTCCTGTGGCAAACTGTCTCTTGTTTCAGTCGCTCACTGCGACCACCAATGATGCTAAGCCCTCTGCGGTGCTCCGTTATAGCAGAATCGGACATTTAAAAGGCGACAATTGCAGAGGGACGGCTAGGAGCCTCGAAAATAGAACTGAATGTGCTACTCCCAGTGACGTCACTGGGCACTTTACTCGAAAGACTGCGTGAGTTGAGGGGTACCAACCTGCTGATTAGTTTCATTTATTTCATAAAAACTCGCACGTGCAAGAAAATAAGGTTTTCTGTTCTTTATTCTACAGGTGGCATAGGACAATTCCCGGCAATTAATTGGCCCAAGTTTAAGAATCATTAATCACCCTTCTAACGAGGATGTGCCTCAGATGACTCATTGCATATAAAATATATGGCACCATCACTGCACGCAAAAATGGAGGGCAGAGCTTTTCCGCATGAATTGAGCCCACGCTTAAAAACCGTTAAAAAAGTACCTCGCCTCAGTAGGAGGTACTTCCGCCACAGCAGGATACAAGTCGAGGATACGCCATATAAACAAACATCACTATGTATTAACCACAATACTCGAATCGCTCCACGGGCCAACTAAGAAAGGCAGGACGACTTATGCAACGGCTTGTGCAAAGGCTGCGACTTCCTACAACCGTCTGCCTCAAAACCTCTTACGAGGAGAAAACACACTGGCACCATCAATCTCTGGAACACATGGCAATTCCGTACATTTCTTTTCAAGCGTCATTCTTCCTCTTTTGGCTCTAAAGGCAGGGCCAGATAAAGGTGCATTTTCTCCGTGTCCAGCCACGTCATGTCCCTTTTAGGGGCAAGCCGTACGCACCGACCACCAGAGACATGGTCTGTGACTTTGTAGCGGACTATTTGCATGTTGCGGTGGTACACTGGCTGGCACACGTACAAGAAAAGCTGCTGGTGCATTCTTAATATCTCACTACAGATGTCTATATTCTTTATAACCAACCTGGTCCCCCACTTTAAAGAGGTAACTGCAAAGAAAAAAAAGTGTTTTTTTAAACAGCCTAATTGGAACAAGCAAATCACAAAACAAATGTTCCACGAAAAAAAAATTTTTTTTTAGCAATATTTACATTGCAGGACGTAATTTAGGCAGAGTCAGAACCTCTCCACGTTTGAAATTCCCGCTCTTTCGACCCCCGCGGAGGAACTACGCCCCGCCCCTCACTCTTGGATTTGCTCTTTTTTGTTGACTTGGCTGCTGAGCTGAGCGTCTTGACTTCCGGTGAGATCTGGCAACCAACAACGCACGTTAAACATGGCGCCGGTATTGTTTTGGTTTGATGGTACACGAGAATAGAGCTGCAACGAGAAGCTGCGCGGTTTGCGAGCACATAGCGAAGACGAGACCGGAGAAGTGCCCCTGTGATGTTCCCGGAAGACAGAAAGTATCATTCGTAATCGTCGTGTGTGCTTGGAGAGCGAAGGGAGTCACAGGGTCCATGAGTGCGCAACCACAAGCCAACGTTCACGACAGCGCTGCGTTGACTTCGGCGATCTCGTTCTATTTGGTGCAACACGGCGATGCGACGAAGAACTGAAACGTTCGTGGTGTGTGTGGTGCGGTGCTTGGAAGTAGACACCCACAGAGCGCAGATTGGTTGTTGTGGGGTTCAATCCCGTCGTCGTCAGCTGATCCAGTCAAACTGGTGCGGGAAGACGCAGCGAGCGTTTTAAAAAGTAAATCTTCCTTCGTTCCGTTTTAAAATGTGGAAGATTCCCGATGCATACCGTGAGTAAAAAGCTGCGGGCGTTTTCAACAAAATTACGTCGTTTTATTTGAACAATGAACCCTGAATTGTTGTCCTAAATCTGCTGTTTTTATGCTTCGTGTTGTTGGACTGCGTTTGCACAGCGACGTGTTGCGCTCCTAGTGCGGTGTAAATAAATTTGGCCAAGATTTCGTACCTGCCCACACATGCATGGACTGAGACCATTTTTTACGTAGTGAACATAGTGCTTTTCTTATTTTGCGTGTCTAGTCGTGGATGTTAGGTGCACCCGGTGCGAATCTCGACGGCCTTCGGCGCGATATGACGAGAATGTAACTGGACACGTTTGTCGCTCCGCGAACGCCCGATTGCCTCTAGCCAAATGGCATTCCTTTCGGGGTGACATGGCTGCTGGAAGGCTCGCTGTCGGGATCACTCACCTGACATCTCCGAAAAGTCGGCATTTGCAAGCGCCAGCAAGCAAAAAGAAAAAAAAAAGCACGCTAAGCAAAACGAAAGAACCGCACTCTGAAAGCCAAAGCCCCGCGTCGCTTCCTATCACTAATACCTGCGACAGCTGCTAAACACACACTACATCACTTCAAGAAGTCTCACTCAAGCACCTTGGTCAGCACGAAACACTGATCACTTCGGCGAAACGATTAGTCGAGGCAGGTGAGACGGAAGGGAGCAGAGACTTCGGCGGCCATGAAAGAATGGTGAAGCTTTTTTTTGTTTTGGTACGAATCGAAACGGAAGTGCTTGTCTTGTAAACCTTTGGTAAAGAATAATAACTCTCATCACATGGGTTATTCTTTAATCGTAAAAATATGCCGTTCAAAAGGAAATTGCAACATAGAACAAAGGTTCAACAACCAAGATCTAAGCTGTCAATCAAACTCTTAGCCAATGAGAACCTATTGCGATTGACGTCACATAATCACAACTTCGTGGCGCGCGATTTAAAACGGACGAAATTGCCGCAAACTAAAAATCAGTCTCACGCAATAAATATTGCTGTAAACAATTTTTTTTCTCGTGGAAAAATTGTTTTTTGACATGCTTATCCCAATAAGGCTATTTAAAAAAAAACTTTTTTTCTTTGCAGTTACCCTTTAAAGTATAAAATGCATGCAAGCGATTTGGCGAGCAACGAAAGCAGCAGCCCGCTTTGCGGTAGCTCGCTCAGTCGCGCGACGAGGCAAACCGCACGAAAGCGACAGGAGCAAGCGACCAAGGCGGTGAGCGACGTTACCTGGAAATCCAAAACCCGAGCGACACGACGGGCGACAGTGAGAAATCTTCATCGCTCGTCTCTCGCTTACATGCGGTCCGGCATTAAAACATGTCAGGTCTGCTACACTGGCGGGGTAATTTGTGGCCTTTTGAGGCTTTCAGGTTTGGCTATAGTGACTGACAAGATGATAGTGGCAGGAGGTGCTTCAGTTGTTCTGCCTTCGACAACGCTTCAATGTCTCGTGCGCGCACCTCGAGTACACGCGCAGCCGAAACACTGCGGCAAGCATGGAGCGGAGTGCTAGAGACCGGGCGTCCAGAGGACACGCTTGCTGTTCTTACTGTCAGAAACTACGGTGGATTACCCTCACAAAAGACAAGCAATTATAGGGAAATGCTGCAAGATCAAGACCAAATCGACAGATGACGCTGTCGCGTCTGTAAACAAAGATCGCTCTCGAGAGTAAAAAGACATCCCCTTCAGTAAGGTCGTAAATTGGGCCAGTTGGTAACAGTTAAGCATGACGAAAAAAAGCCTCAGTAAACACAGACGACGAAGAGGAAATGGACACGACACGACAATGGCTGACTCTCGACTGAAGTTTCTTCTATGAAAAGGAAACAAATGAAACTTCTTAAACATATTACAGACACACAGATTAAAATGCACGACCACCAGGCAACAAGAGGCTGCCAAGATATCGCCTTACAAATTGGCACCCATATTAGACCGAAGGTACATTATCTCCTCGGAAAATGCCACCGATGATTCTCCGACACATCTGCCTCCCAACAAAAAAATAAAGGATGCTTCTATTACCTTATTTTCCGGGCTGTAGTCCAGGTACTATACATGTTTAAAGGATGAAATTTTAGGCTGTGCAGACTATACAGGAATTTAGTTTTTCAGGATTGTTCATTATGACGAGACATTACGGATTTTGTGAATGAAAGAGCATGCTATTGATGATTTATGTATAATACAAGCTTCTTTGTGAGCTAAAAAAGCAAACATTTGTTAAAGTGTGCCGTGTATGAGAAGATTTTCGTGTCGACTAAGCACCAGGGGCAAACTATGCAAAGCGTGCAGATTATCTAAGCAGAAACTTTTTTTTTCGGCCACAAATGGCCCTTGCGGTCTATACAGCGGGAGCGGACTATAGCCCGGAAAATACAGTATTTCTCGAATCATTCTGTCTCGGTGTCTGCCCATAACAACCGCGCCACCAAAAAAAGAGACAAGAAGGGTGTTGTCTACTGGATACCCCTGTCATGTGGAAGATCTTATGTAGGCAAAAGAGGAAGGTGTTTAAGTGAAAGGTTGAGAGAGCATGCTTAAGGTTGGTTCACACACTTGCGTCGGGTCTCACCGAGTGCAGCTGCAACGGCTTGCGATGTACGGGTTGTTATGGCAACAGCTGCGAAACCGGTTTTGTTGGAGCCGACACAGCTGTTGCCACAGCAACCTGTTGCAGTTGCACTCAGTTGGACTTGACGCAAGCGTGTGAATCGGCCTTTACTCTCTTAAGGTGCCTTCACACCGCCGGTGTGCAGCAGTCGCGCCATAGCTTTCATCGCAAAAGCGATTATTGCGGACAAAAAGTTATGCGTTTCGGGCAGTCACAAGCTGGCCCGACTTTTTGCGATGCGTCCTAGTCGCGGAGCGGCTGAGCCAATCAGCGGCATTTGGAGCGAGAGTTTTCGAGAAGCGTCTCGTTCATCGGGCACGCTAATGTGACCATCTGAATTTTTGGCGATGCGATCTAGTCGCATCGCGCGAGTGCTTTACATCGCCGGTGTGAACGTGCCTTTAGGGCTATGGTAGGGGGACTCCTACAGCTACATTGCAAGAATTCTTTATGTCTCCCTTCTTTTGGCGACGCGGCTGTTGGGGGGCAGTACACCGAGACAGAATGACTAGAGAAATAATTGAAGCATTCTTTATTTCTTCGTTTACAGACAGACGCGTCAGAGAACCATCGGTGGCGTTATCCGAGAAGGAGATAACATACCTTCGGTCTAACGCGAGTGCCAATTTGTTAGGCAATATCTCGGGGACCTCTTGTTGCCCGGTAGTCGTGCGTTTTAATCTGTCTGCCTGTAATATGTTGAAGAAGTTTCCTTTTCATAAAGTGCTGTGTCTACAGTGCCGATCCGGACGACGTCACCTCCACTCCACGCCTACGGCAAGTGCTGATCCGAAAGAATAGTCACAACTGTCGAGCCAGCGTGCATCACTGGGGAGCTTGTTAACACACCCCTCCCCCCGCCTGCGTCCACGCTGCTTCGCGAGCGACAATATGTGGCTGCTAATTACAAAACTATTAATCCACTTGGCCCCGTCGTACACGCCGCTTCGCGGCGTCCAGCCGGCAACCCAAGCCCCGCCGTCCCCCATGTACCTCCGGAAAGGAAGGCCCATACCATTTTGTTCAACAAAGTTTCGTCGACAACATTCATTGTTTTTTTTTTTTCAGTGTTAATCGTAAAAAAGAAATGTCGATAAATATTGCCAGATGCATTGACAAAACAAAATGTTCGAGAAAAAAAAAGAAAAAAGGAAGCTCGCGCTGTGGATCGAACCTGAGACCACTTGCGTATGAGGCAAACATCCTTACCACTAAGCTAGCTACCACTTCGAAAATATCATTTGGACAATGCGTTTCATACGAGACTTTCGGACGGCACTTGAACGTGAGTGGAGTACTTTCGGACAGCACTTGTATGCTCTGCAAGGGTGCAATCCGACGGTACTCTAGACACTTATGTTTCATAAAATAAACTTCAGCTGCAAGTCAGCCGTTGTCCTGTCATGCTCCTGTCCTCCTCGTCGTGCGTGTTAACTGACGCTCTTTTTCATCATGCCTAACATCTTCTTCAGAGTTGGGATACATGCATCGGTGCCTCGCTAGAAAAAGAGCAGAATTCAAAGGGAATGGACCAATAGAATCCTGGCTCTATTCAATTCTTAGGACACCGACTTCAAACAATTTTCATGGTAAAAATATATTTAAAACTGCATTTGCCAGGCTCGTCAATCACTACAGTAAGTAAGAAAACCGACTGACACACACCTTCACTTTCTGCTGGTAAATGTCGTCCTCTAGCGAGTACTCTTTCTGCAGGACAGACAAGTCCTTCTTGTTGTCGATCAGGGGTATTCTTTCCGCAATCTAAAAGTGGCCGAGAGAGAGAGAAAAAAAAAAAGAAAGGTTACTTCAAAAGTTTAGGACGGTTCCCCTGAAGATGGACAGCGCAACGATTCAAAGAAAAAGATAACTCACCTCACGTTCGATCTCCTTTTCCTGGGCCAGTATTGCTTCATCATGGTTGACTTCTAGGTATGAGAAATAAACAAAAACAAAAATCAAGTTTGTGAGGACATTTTTTTCTTCTTTGATGTGGCGTCGTTTTTGGAGCGAGGTAGTAGCGCACTAACAATGGCAGTTATTTCGACAACTCAGCGAGCACTACTGCCCTACTTATTGTTTGTCTGAGCTCACGCTGTGGCTGCTCACCGTTATAATGGATAACAGACCTTCGCGGAAATAGCAGCCTCTCAAGAAACTTCAAGATGCAATTCATTACAATGGGAATGAGGCCTAAACACCCATACAATGGAGGCGGCTTTCAAGATGGGTAATCAATGACAAATGCCCGATTCACTCAGAGGAAAGGTGAGGCTGTGCGTGCCACACTCGCGGTCACTGCGAAAAGTGATCGAAACGTACCTCCTATCACTTCTTTTGCGGGGGATTTCGGCGCTTGCTGCCGAACGTCATCCGCCATGTCGAGAGATGCCGCAATTTTAATCCAACAATCCACCCTGGCCACTGGTGGCCACCATGACGCGTGGCGCTGCCAGCATTTGAGTTGTTTGAAGCGTTTGTGTTCAAACGCTGGGAGCGCCACGGTGGCCACTTCGTCGCATGTGCGTTCTTTGCATCTCTTTATTTAAAACAAAGCACGTTTATAAGTAGTAATCAATAATACATAACATGCTTTCTACGTTTCTACTATAAAATTTTTAAACAATCACAAAGGCTAAGGTACTATTACGGCAAAAAGCACTGAAGTGGTTAAGTCGAGTGACTAAAAATTACGTCACTACTCCCGACTGTCTCATCTGCGTGCCTTGAATCAACGAACACATCCAATGAAAACCGAAACGGCGGCACATGGCGCTTTGTTTTGATCCGGTGTTTAGCGGTTCACAACGTTTACAATGCTTCGTGAGCTTCAGTCTCAGCTCCGTCGTCGCTCTCGCAAGCTAGTTATTGTGCCTAACTGCCTTCGGAATGTCGTCTCTTCGTCAAAAGCAGCTGTCGCCGGTGGGAAACGGGACAATGGCGCTGCACGTTTCAATCCGATCGGGATTCAAATGCTCTCCGGCGATCTGCACCGACAGGTTTTCGGAGATGCTGTCGTGGAAGTGGACCCCCGTGCCGTGGAACGCGGCGTGAAGCACCTCAAAGCGCAGCAACTTTGGGGCCACGAGACGACCGCGCTGCCCGACGTGAGCTTCGCACTTCCCGAGCTTCTCGGCTCCGACCTTGAAGAGCATTTCGCGAGACCTCGGACACCGCTACGCGCGGCCTTACAGACAAGCCGCAGAAAGCTTGAGCGCGATCAAGTTGCCGCCTCTCCCGCGGGTGTGGAACTGGGCCCCTGGTTGGACCAAGTACGGGAACGACGGAACGACGGAGAGGGTCGACTGTCCCGACGACGAAGCGCTCGTGTTTGACGTCGAGGTCTGCGTTAAGGAAGGACACTTCCCGACTCTGGCGACCGCGGCTTCGAAGGACAGCTGGTACTCGTGGTGCAGCGCCCAGCTGACCAAAGAACAGTTCAAGTGGAAGGAAAGGGTGAACATCGGGGACCTGATTCCCCTGGAGACGCGGACTGGACCAGAGTCGGTGCCGAGGGTGGTCGTTGGACACAACGTTGGCTTCGACAGGTCCTTCCTGCGGGAGCAATACTTCATTCAGGGCAGCCAGCTTCGCTTCCTGGACACGCTGTCGTTGCACGTGTGCGTTTCCGGCCTCACGGGTCTTCAGCGGGCTCTGTCCATGGCCAACAAGTCTGAGAAGGCAGCCAAGGGCCCTCCTCCAGAGATGTGGCAGGATCTCAGTTCTCTCAACAACCTCGGGGACGTCTACGCTCTGTACTCCGGGGGCAAGGTGCTCAAGAAAGAAGCGAGAGACACCTTCTTGAACGGAAGCCTTGGCGGCATAGCCGCCGACTTTCAAGGACTGATGACATACTGTGCCAACGACGTCCTTGCCACGCACGAGGTCTTAAGCAAGCTTCTTCCGCTCTACTTTGAACGGTTTCCACACCCGATTTCATTTGCCGGCATGCTGGAGATGTCCACGGCTTACCTTCCGGTGAACCAGAACTGGGAACGCTACCTGAGCGATGCGGAAGCCGTGTATCAGGACGTTCAGCAGGAGTTGAAGCAGACGTTGGCTGGCATTGCCAACTCGGCCTGCCGGTTGTTGCACGGCAACGCTTACAAGAGAGACCCATGGCTCTGGGACCTCGACTGGTCTGTGCAGAACATGAGGTGTAAGAAGTCTGCAGCCAACAAGTCTGCAGTCAAGGGGCGTGCTGTCGTCGAGACGCAAACTGATAAAGGAGACCTCGAACGAGGGCTCGAAGAAGAAGGTCAAAGACATTCTCAAGACATCTGAGGCCTTGTACAAGACACAGCCATTTCTTTCTGGGTACCCAGCGTGGTACAGAGATTTCTGTGTTAAGCCTCCGGATGACGAAGATTCAGATTGGGAACCGGGTCCAAGCGTCATCAGTACGCAAATGCGTTCAGTTCCAAAACTGCTTCGCCTGAAGTGGGATGGGTATCCACTTCATTTTGACATGAAGCAGGGCTGGGGATACCTGGTTCCCCGAGAGCAAAAAGATGGAACTGTTGTTGTACCTTCTCTCGCTGAAGACTCCGAGGCCAAGGGTGATGAAAAGCCAAAGTTTCCCCTTCCTGAATTCTTGAAAGCATGTGGCTATGAGGATGTTAAGGATGACCTGGGGCTTGAAGACACAGGCTTGCAATGGCAACAGCTGGGCAACATTCCAGAAGAGGGTGAAGCAAAATTGTGGCGGAAGGTTTTGGGGAATCGCACCCGTCCTCCGCAAGTCAAGGAAAACTTGGATATGGATGTTGACATTGACGGCTGCCATTTCTTCAGGCTTCCACACAAGGATGGCCCACACAAGCGTGTGGGCAATCCACTTGCCAAAGACTTCTTGACGAAAGTGACAGATGGCATTCTTCAGGCAGGTGACAACCCGCAAGCAAATCGTGTACTTTTGCTAAGCAAGATAATTTCCTACTGGAAGAATGCTCGAGACCGTATTGCGTCTCAGATGGTCGTCTGGTTCACCAAGAGCGACCTTCCAGAAACAGTTCATGACCGGGACAGCTCCGACTACGGCGTGATCCTGCCTAGACTTATCCCCGCCGGAACTGTAACTCGGAGAGCAGTTGAACCAACGTGGTTGACAGCCAGCAATGCCTACATAGACCGAGTGGGCAGCGAACTCAAGTCCATGGTTCAAGCCCGAAAGGCTACCACATTGTCGGGGCGGATGTGGATTCTCAGGAACTCTGGATAGCATCTATTCTGGCCGACGCCCACTTTGCAGAAATGCATGGCTGCACTGCTATTGGCTGGATGACACTCCAGGGAAACAAAGCAGTGGGAACGGACATGCACAGTCGCACTGCCGCGTCTGTCGGCATCAGCAGGGACCAGGCCAAGGTCATCAACTATGCCAGGATCTACGGCGCGGGACAACCGTTTGCTCAGCGACTCCTGATGCAGTTCAACCACAGACTCGATGCCCAGGAGGCCTCCACGAAGGCAAAGAAGATGTATGCTCAGACCAAGGGAGTCAGGGTGGCTGTACCGGAAGTGGTTGAGGGCCAACAGGTTTTTGTCCGTGGCAAGCGCAAGGTCTGGGAGGGCGGGAGTGAGTCTCACATGTTCAACAAGTTGGAGGCCATCGCTGATTCCGAGGAGCCCAGGACACCAGTTCTGGGCTGCCGCATCAGCCGCGCTCTGGAACCGGCCGCTGTTGACACAAACTTTTTCAACAGCCGCATTAACTGGGTTGTGCAGAGCTCGGCGGTAGACTACCTTCACCTCATGCTGATCACCATGCGCTGGCTTATGGATGACTATGCAATCCAGGGCCGCTTTGCGGTTAGCATCCACGACGAGGTCCGATTTCTGGTCGCGTCTGAAGACCGTTACAGGGCAGCCCTCGCCTTGCAGGTGACGAACCTGCTAACTCGTGCCTTCTTTGCTTGGAAGCTCGGCATGAGGGACTTACCGCAGAGTGTGGCGTTCTTCAGCAGTGTGGAGGTGGACACCGTCTTGAGAAAAGAGGTGGACATGGACTGTGTGACACCTTCCAATCCACATGGACTCAAGAAAGGGTATGGAATTCCAGCAGGGGAGGCTTTGGACATATATGCTGTCTTGGAGAAGACGGAAGGGGGCCGTCTAGGCCCGCCGGCAAAGGCATCCTGAGTGCTGTCCGTCCTTTTGGGGCGTGTGTCAGTTGTCCATGCTAGTCGAGAAGTGTTGATTCCCATTGTAATTTTGCAGGAACCAGTAGGCAATCTGAGCGACTTTCTTGGGTCGAAAACCCTGCCGTGCTTGTAAAACTATTTATCCTCCCTTCTCTGGATTTGTTTGATTTGCAAGCATTGCAGCAAGCGAGGCTGTAAAGATGCTGCCGGTATTGTGGGCTAATCAGGGTGACACACATTTACTGATAGAATTTCTCTAAGACTCATTGGCGAGCTGATGTAGCGAATGTTAAAAATAAAATGAATGTACAAGGAACTCTTCCACAAAGAATGTACCTTTTTCAACTTTATGTAGAAAGTTTTTTTTTTGTTTTGTTTTAGTGGACATTTTTTTACATATTGTTAGGATGGTGCTGTCAGCAGCAGGAAGGACAGGTCACGATGATAAAACAGATAAGATTGCACGTGGGGCCTGGGGCGAGATGCTCCTGCGCGCCACTGCCCCGTCATTGTCTTCACCTTCCTAACAATATTAAAGTTCACCAGTTTTTTTTTTTTTTTTATATGCGCGTCGTCTGTTTCGTTGAATGGGCTTAGAGTTCCTGTATAAAGCTACCTACGGTAGCAGAGTTGCGCATTCAGCCTCGGCGGGTGGCCGTAGCGCCGGCTTTCCCGCACGCCCTGGATGCTTCGCTCGTCACGTGACTAAATTTGGCGACTAGCGGCGCCGCGCGCGCCGCCGCGAATGGAAAACAGAAAAAGAGAAGAAGGAGGGCGAAAGCAGGGGAACATACGCCGGGGAGCGAGCGACGTCGGCGGAGTGACCGTAAAAGCTGTCTTTCTTGCACGGCGCCGGATGCTTTGCTCCTCACGTGATGGATCTCGGCGAATAGCGGCGTGGCGGCGCGGGGAAAACAAATGCGCAACTCTGCTCCCCCTTCGGGGGAGCGGGGGCTGTACCTAACATCCGGCTGACGTTCGCGTTCGGTTTAAAATCGCGTCATTTTAGAAATTTCAAGCGAAGATGCGCGGATTTTGATATGCAAGTTATCGTGTAATGCTATGCTCGATAAAAAAGACTAACCGGCTCCAATCGCGCTGCTACCTGTTTGCAAATAAAAAAAAAGAGAAAACTTTGTCAGAGTGGCCGGTCTCTCCAGCGAAAAGTAAATCCGGTTGCTGTAGCCTTTTTTACTATACAAGGTTTGTACTAGTGTAGACCTTTAGCGACAGTGAGCGGAAGTCCGAAATAATAAATAAAAACGTGCTCTCCAGACGCAATGGTTGAGGGTAGTACTGCCGGCTGACTCAACTGCTATTGAAGTGACGGAACAAAGATTCGCTAGTTGATCATTTACCGAAATAGAACAACAGATTGCTATAGGCTGATTTTGGAGTAGCCATAAATATTCTAAGAATACGAACCACTTCACAACGGCAGCCACGAGCGAGATTTCGATCTTCGGTACAACCCGCCCGTACAGCCCAAAGATGGAGGACGACAACCTCCCGGTTTGTCGTCTGCTAGCGGAAACGGGCGCGTGCCCTCTTTCTCGTTTTACTCCGCCGAACCTGCTGAACTTCCCGGATGTGTGGCGGGAGCGGTGCGGTTGAGCACCGCTCAACCGCACCGTAGTTACCACTGCATTCTTAGCTTATGGGTGAACGGAGTATAGGGTCGCACGATGACAACCCCCCTCTCCCCCTCAGAAAATCCATTAGGTGTGCCATACTGCTTAGAAATACGAATTTTTTTTTAGACTGAATTTTGACAAATGCATTTTGTAAACGTTTGTAGGTTTTTAACGGTTGAAACCGGAAACACCGAATCATAGTTATATTGCTGGATGAAAGAAGTATCAGGATATGGTTTCAAGCAACAAGGCGTGGAGTTGAGCTACTTGGTTTAGCGTTGCTTAAGCTAATAAAAAAGAGCGAAAAAACGAAGAACTAGAGGTAGGAGCGCACAAACGCTGCTGACTGGCGACTGAAACTTTTACTCCTGCACGAAACGGCAAGCAAACGAGAGACGGGAAAGATAGAAACCAAGCTAACCTGCCGCACCTTTTAAGCCCCAATATTATTTCTCATACCTAAAAATATGTAACGTAGTAAAAAAAAAAAAAAAAAAGTCGAGATTGCCGATGAGAGTGCCCGCGATCATGCAGGGTTGGGCAGAAATACTCAAAAATGTATTTGGAAATACAAATACTGGGATACATTAAAATAGTAGCTAAAATACTGATACTGAAATATATCTGTAAAAATGTATCGCGATACGTATCGGAAATACATTTTAAATAGAGGCAAAAAGTATTTGGAAATACAAATACAGGAATACATTTTATGGAGGGCAGAAATACAGATACTGCAATACATTTTTCAAATTTGTTTGAGAAGCCAAATGATATGAAGCGTGAAGTTGGAAGTGGAAGTTTTCTATCCTGAAATCACTTTCCCGTAGGCTTGGCACTTTACCTTGAAGGTTGTGATTTCGGACGACAAAAAATCTTCAATAAGCTAAGAAAAAAAAACAACGTTCCATCAAGGATTGACCGCGGTCCCTTCCCTGACATCCTGTCTGTCTGACGAGGGATGCAAAAAGACTTCGACCTCTAAATAAATTCTATGTCATCCTAAATCCCATGAAAACGTCACCACGCCCCTATTTAATAAGGACGCCCCTGTCAACATTTATCACATGACGTGATGGTGGAACGAACTGGTATTCTTTATCTGTAGGTGTGGCCTTGAACATGAAACTTTACCATGCTGCTGTATGAAAGGACAATACGTACTTTCGTTGTAGTTTACGTCGTTGAAGATCGTGCAGGCAGTGTCATTTGGAATTTTCGAGATTAGTGGACCACCTGAAGCATCCTGGAACACAGTGTCTTATCTTCTGTTACGGTTAAAAAAACGGTAGGGTGGCATCCCTGTTGTGAAGGTCCTTCCTGCCGACCCTCCGCCACCGACGCATGGATTGCAGTCCTCAAGTTTGGCCTTGCATACTCCAAATAGAGACCTCGTGGATTGCGACCTGATATTGCCGGCACAGGTGCGAGCTCTCCGAGAAACAGCGCGCTCGAGACGAGTCGCAGGTGTACGAAGTCTGGGTTGGAACAGCGAGGCCACGTCTGACCTCCTTCCTGGGTTTCGGATCACCAGAGCAGCGGGTCACTTTCACGTCGGCTGATGACGTACCCTTGAGCCGTGCAATATTACGGGCGCAGCCGCAGACGCATTCGAATATGTGTTGAACTCCACTGCGTGAGTCATCCTACCATTTCAAGTCAACCACCGCCAGGCTCGTGCTGCAACGGGCTGTGACTCAGCTTTGCCGGCTGGATGTACTGTGTACGCTAAGGCAAGAGAGACGGTTAGCAGCGGGCATTGGATGCCAGCAAACAATGACTCAAGAAACCCCTGCCTAAGGACCTGCGGCACAAGATGCTCTGACTCCACTCCTGGCACGCCACCTGGTTCGAGTCCCCGACTACGCAACACTTCTCGGAAGAGAGAAGAGGACGCATAGAAAAATAGTTTGGAGAATCGGAAGGAACCTTGGTCAGCATGGTAAGAATGCCCCAGCATCTCCTTTACCCTAATGCCCTCAAAAGTAAAAAAAAAAAAATGTGTTCGCATTTGTATATTTTTTTTTTTGGGTGGGGAGGGGGGATGTATTTCTTAAGAAATGTAACGAAATACATTTCACCCTGATTGTATCGCGATACAAAGGAACATTCAAAATGTATTTCGATACAGGAATACAGATACTGGTGAAAAAAATGTATCGCGATACAGAAATACAGATACGAAATGTATTTCTGAAATACTATCGCGATACATTTGTATCGCGATACTGCCCAACCCTGCCGCGATGTTGCCAGTGGCCACGCAAGGACTCGTCGGGAGGGTCGCAGAAGGTGGGCTTGTCCTCGAGCCGAGGGTTGATGTGGGAAAGCCAACCTAGGCAGACGCCTTTGCCGGAGCCGCGAACGAACGCTTCTGAGCTCGGGACGCTGCCTTTTCATCGCGAAATCAGGCGGTCGGCGCACGTCGGCTGCCCCTTGCGCATTTATTTTTTAAGAAATGAACTCTGCAAGTAGATATTGCTGCAGCCCGCTTCAAAGTTCATTATTATTATTATTTTCTTTAAATTTGACGCCAAAAGTGGATAGAAAAAAAAAGAAAAATATCCGAGGACACCTAAGCACTTCTTATGAGTTGTGAATGCGAAAGCAGGAATGTCGTTCTTCGCTCCCTTAGTTCGTCTGCGGTGTACTGGCGTGGACGGCCACGTTTCGCCTCTGCCGAGGTTGCGGCCGGCGGCCGAGCGCGCGCTCTCGTGAAGCGGCCGCCAATGGCTATCTAGGAGCCGTTTGGCTCAGCCAATGAGAGAATGGGCATTTCTTTCGCGTTTTTTTGCGGTTAAAGACGCCGCCGGCTCCGCTCCATGGGAATGCTTTCGCATTAAAAGACATTTCTGCCTGACGAGTTTCGAAATTCAGTCAGCTCACTTCACTCGCTATCACATCTAAGTGTTGGACATCCCAAGTAAAGTACATAATAGTGAAGTTTTAGGCTGTCAGAAATGTTTTAACATATCTCGTCATGACAGGGAGGAAAGGAACGGTGGCGGTGTGTTGATTGCAATAGCAGATAATATACAATCATTTCACATCAACATCGCCTCTGAACTTAGTTTAGATATTATCTCCAGTTAGTCAAAATAAACACGGCAGTGACCCAGAAATCATTTGTTGTTTACACGCCATCGAAGTATAGAAAATGCAAATTTTTGTTTCAATGCTCCTTTACTACGTGAACCAATCATTTCATACTTTTACTAAACAAATGCACCACCATAATTATTATTCCTGTGTACCCCAAATTTGTTTAAAAGTCGATTTGGCGCTCAATTTAAGAGTGGCCGCCTTCAGATTCTCTATGTATATTTCATGTGCTTCATTTTTTATTCAATAAATGTTTATCTAACGGATAAACATTTGAGACCTTCCAGTCTGGAACAAGTGAGTGAGGATTTTCAAATGTCATTTTAATAAGTTGCGGGGACAAACAAGCGGGTGCGGTGAAAGTGACAAGTATTTTTCTTTTATTTAATAATTTAATACATTGTTTAGATAGAAGTTCTTACTCAATAAGAAGTCTCTTGAAGTTCTAGGTTTCGAATATCTTCTGATAAAAGGCACCTGTCATCTCCGTTCTTATTTTTCGTCGGTAGTCATTTACAGCTTGCATGTATTCCTTTTCTACTTTCACTTCCTTGGACATGACAAGCAATAAAAAAACACTATACAAAACAGGCAGGTAGAAATCCTGTGTTCGACCGGACGAACGCGTATATAATTGATGTGGATTTCAATTGTTGAAATCCATTGAGGGGACAGCGAGAGCTGTCACCAGGTGCGGGGATCGCCAAAGCAATTTGGTGGTCCACGTAAAGCTATCAGACGCTAGCTGTTTCGAAGTGACCGACAACTAGAGGTTCGCATGGGCCAATATTCAGAAGCCCAACCTAGCCCGCGTCGGCGATTTTCAGGGGCCTGCGCTGAGGCCTGTTCTATTTTTGCGCAATGGCAGCTCGCTTGCCCCTGCTACACATGTTGACTACGGTACTCTATACTCAAGGTACCACCCCCCCCTCCGGGCGAAAAGGGAGTAGCCCATTGAAGTCGCACAAAGCGGGGGCGGCTATGATTGGGTAAAGCAAGACGATGGTCTTCTTGGTGCGTTCGTTACATGGCAGCCTCTGGATTCGCTGAGATTTTGACGGATCCCTGTCAAGAAGCCCAGGGTTACTGCATGTAGATATGATTGCTGACTTTCTTCTCTCCACCTCTGTCTTCTTTCTTATCGCTATCTTGCTCTCTTCGCTTTTTCTCCGTATCTCTCGCTCCTTCTTTCTTTATTCTCGCCTTCTCTCGATTGTTCTTTCAGGCCCATCGAAGCACTACAATTTGTTGTGCACCGATGCCATTCACTTGCTGCAACTCTTTACCGAGCGAAAGTGAAATACGGCGCTTACCTGCTTCTCAAGAAAGAGTCGAGATTTGGATTAAACGAACTTTGCATCAACACCGGAATGCGCAACTCCCAGCATTCGCGAACCGGTGATTCAGCAGACGCGATCGTCATCAGCAGACTCATCAGATCAATCCGTCAGTGCCGAGCCTTTTCCTATCCCTGAAGCCACTCATCCGAATGACCTCGGGATCTACGCCGGTAAGTTGGTACGTGGGACTAATTCGGGATCGTTACCCTTCCGTTGCCCAAACTTGTGCGCTGAATTCATCAGATTATTTTGTCACGGAGTAAGGCGAAGAGGCGATAAATATTGAACTGAAAAGAAAGGTTTAATGGGCCGACTTCAGCTGAACAAAATAAAGAACAAGCGTCGAGACAGCAGAAAAGCGGGCGGCGATTTGGCGGCGTCACAGAAAGCGAGAGCGAGACTGACTCGACAATGTCCCTCGCAGCTCCTTATCTAGTGTGCGTCACCATATGGAATATTCGGCCCATAAGGTTCGAGCGTCGCGCGTTCGGGGCGAAAATGAACAGGCACTTTCGAGAACGAGAAAGCAGGACGAAATAACAGTTACATCCAGAGTAAAAATAAACGCGAATCTTCTAGAATACCGTGACTGGGCGCTGCTTGCTCAGCCATGCGCGCGGCACTATTGCAATTTATAATTATTTAAGAGTAGTGTTTTAAATGTTTTCTCGTCCTTCCTCTGGGTATTTAGGTCGACGATTTTATTAATTTTCAGTTAATTACATCACTGAAAGTTTTTTTTTTTGAAGACTACCTAAGGTTACTTTGGCGTCTAGATAGCCCAGTTTTCTTCTCATAAACGATGGCGAAGCGCGGCTATGCGGCAATACAGCACCGAGAGGTCACGTGGTTGGCTCTGGCAGCTCGCATTGGGTCGCAGGAGCCGTAGCTTTCGTCGTCTGCGAAGTTACGGGGAGCGGAGTGTACGGTAAACAACTTGGTTTTCAGAAAGACCTACGTTTTGCTAATTTCGCGATTTGACAATCGTCACGAACAGTTTGTCCCGCGAATAATTCACCCCATGGTAATGACTACACCACGGATCATAAAAATTTGTGCCAGCGAAATAATTCCGAAACTGCAGGTTGATTTCCGAGTTGCACCTGCAGCACGTCAATCTCCACACAGCACGTCGAAGTTTGTCTAATCGCAAGCTATAGCACTGAAATCATCAATGAAAAAAGTGCATAGCTTGCACCCCCCCCCCCCCCACACACACACACATACATACACACACCGGGCCCCCGCAGATCAGTTATCATATTCCTTTAGGGGATCATCCTCACCTGCTCGGCAAAGCGAGCGAATTATCACACCTAGCCCAGCAATATCAATGGCCTACCCGTTATGGACAGCGGATGCCATCCGAGATGCAACGCAATACAGGACGCACGGTTTCTGCATGACAGTTGTCCGACGGCGTCCCTTTGTCGGCCGAATCACGTCTCATTTTTCCGATGTTTTGCTCCAGAAATTGAGGCACTCTAATATGAACCAACCGTCAGAGCGACACTCTGGCAGTCTGAACTTTCGGCATTGGGATGTATATTTGTGATAAGGAAACCGCGGAACCCAACCAAGAGACATGCAGATACGTTCTCAATTTTATTGGCCTTAAATATTTTTAAAAATAATAAAAGAATCTCGCACACATAAAAAACGCAGCTCCGGACTAAATCGCATTAGCTTCGATGCTGAACATAATTATAAAGGCATCTTCGGAGACAAAGTCCCTCTGAAAAGTGGCCCTATCGATGGAACTAATGTCAAGCCACGCCGACGTGACACCGCTGGGAGTGTCCAGGAGCGGGGTTGACGTCTTGAAGACTTCATCCAGGTCGTATCTCACCTCGCTAGAATCGGTCGGATGCTCGATGTTCACAACCTGGAAGAGGCAGGTCCTGGTGTACTGCCAAGTTCTACAGTCGCCGCAGTCTTGAGTCGCCTGGGCGGTCTTCCAAATCGTGGCCGCTACCTTGAGCTCCACCCTGGTGATGCCGTCGACGTAGCCCTTCAACTGGACTTGGTACCCGGGGCTACTTCGAATATCTCGCTGCGGAAATATTGGATGCCGACTCGGATCTCCGAGAACCGCGTCACCTTCCACTCGAACTTGGAAAGGGGCAAATCTTCGTGGTTCGATCGCTCGCAGCATATTCGTTTTGCTTCGATATCCCCGGAGGATTCTTCCTGGGAGCGAGTGCGCGGCGACTCGTGTGAAGCTTGCAGCTGAGTCTTGAGCGAGTCCACGCTTCTGGTCAGCTGCAGGAAATGGCTATCTTGAGTGGACCTGATGTCCGTGCAGCGAGACGCCAGGTCCTCCAAGCACGCCAAGAGACTGTCCAGTGACAGTGGCTGGGCCGGAACGACCACCTCGTCCGCATCGGGAGTGGGTAACTCGTGCGCCTTCGACGCCCGTGTTGCTCTCCCGTGAGCAGACTTGACGTGTGCGGCCAGCCCCCGCCACAAAACGGCGCTGCCGCACAGCCGACACGTGACCTCGTAGTGGTGGCAACTGCCGAAATGATCAACCATCTCGGTCACCGTCCCGATGAAGTCGCAGCCGTGCCTTTGGTTCCAACAGGAAACACTGCGCTCGAGGACCGTGGTGTCTTCGCTGGGTTCCAGCGGCCTCCTTGGACGAAACGATTTGGAGTCCAGAGGACAGCGAAGTGTCAGCGGAGTTTTCTGCACGACGTCGTTGAAGCAGCTCTGGCAGAAACGGTGACAGCAGTTGAGGACGTACCACTGCGAAGAAACTTGATCACAAAGAGCGCAGACCGGTAGCGTCGCTGCGTCGTCTTGAAACACGAACTGTCTACCGTTGACGTTATTCGAGAAGCCGGACAGGACGAAGGCTTTGCGTGATTCCATACCGACAGAACGCCTACCAGCAGGTTCTACCGAGTGCTCGAATCCGTAGAAAGCTGCGCTATATATGACGCCCTCTGGGGCTTTGACGTACGCGCAGTGCGTCTGGGATTTAAGTCGTCAAGTGATAAGCCGAACTTGTATTTAGATTGCCCGGACGCCAGAAAGATATGTACCTCTGAGTGCTGAATCATTGTGAAGCTTCGCCAGTACCACATCACGTTTGACCCGACGTCATGTCGTGTAGGTGAGAACAACTGCGTCAGACCCACCTAGAAAAGGTCAGCAAATACAGCGTTCCGCGAACTTGGTTTCCTATCGCATATTTTTAAGTCGCGATCTTTAAGAATCCTTGGCCACTGTGCAAATTCTACTCGTAAACTTCCTTTCTTTTTCGGAGTTTCTATGCACGTCTTCCCAGGACTTAATCGTTTTCAAAAAGTCTTTTAAGCGCGCAGCTTAAAGCTTAGTATCCTTAGCAATTCATTTTTTGCAGTGTATGGCTATAGCTACCCTAGTGTAGTTGTAGTCATACACTTTGCAGTGTATGCAGTGTTTTTGCGGGTTTTCTTTAGGTTTTTTTTTTCAAAGCATTCTTAGGTTGTTTTTCTTTTTCTCTTTATCATTAAACGTCAGTTGTTAGTCAGCGCTCTATCCTGTCTCCCTCGTCTATCCTTCCTTCTCGTACTTGTGCTGTTAACTCAACATAATGATCCACCAACTAGCCCGCCAGATGATCGTGATGCGGTATCGCAAACGCCAAGAGAAGCGTTGATTTGACAAGGGCGGCAAACTTAACGCCTGACACAGCAGTCCTTGCCCAATCAAGGGTTTGTGCATTCGGTCATCGTTGTTGAGGCCCGACGGAGCGCAGTAGTACTTGCGGAGCGCAATTTCGTCTGCTTCTTTTGCGGGGCTGTGGCGACGTCAGGACGTCGAGCTCTGATTGGCTCTGATTGGAAGGATAGTGGGTAGACCTGAAAACAAGCTGTCTCTGGGGTCTACCCACCATCCTTCAATCAGAGCCGATCAGAGCTGCTGTCTTACTGACGTCACCAAGACCGTTGCAAAAGAAGCAGACGAAATTGCGCTCCGCATCAAAAACAATCACTCCCAGGGCGATGCTGGGCTGCACCGCTTGAGCTGGTCTTTTGCTACGCGTGCAATCTCAGCTCCATTACATATTAATGTGCCAAAAAAGTCGCAGTCTGGAGCGTAGACTTTGCCCTCGAACCATAGTCTGAACCAGAGATTCCTCAAAAACGATAAAAAACAGAAAGCTGCGCCAAAAAAACATGTAGCTATTACAGCGGATACTTTTCGCGATAGTGCACTGCGCGAAGCAGTTAACGTAAACACAACATGGGCGATATATTTTTCTTCACATTTTGCTCCAAAAGAATATTGGCGAGCATCAATTTTCACCTCTAAGGTTACCGCCTCGAATCAGCACTTTACACTACACAAGTTGTTTCGGTGACAGCTTTTGAAATCTAACAGAGAGAGAAAGCAGGAAAAACCGGCGATTGCTTGTTCGCGCTAACAGTGTCGCGGTCTGTGCATCACCCTCAGTCCACAGATGCAAATTTGTGCTGGGAAAAGAAAATTGATAACACTTACGTAACCCGTGAGGTGAAACACAGCGACAGCTGACGTCTGACTTCGGAGCCGAAAATGTATCATTTAGGAGAAGATGAAGGGAATGAACGGTAAAGGTGCAGCGCGTACTATAGAGTCCGCATAGGCGTTTGGTATATTTATTTATTTCAGTTACCTAGCGGTAATTGAAGAACACTTCGAAAATCGCGCCGAAATTTGAAATCCAGGAAACGACGACACTGCGTGTGTATGCATGAACCGTTCTCTGTCGTTGGTGTGGCTGCCTGAACATCTTACGCAATGTTTCTTGGACAGAAATAACACCACCTTGTGATCACTGAAGAATACTTCCAAAATCGCGTACTCAAGTTTGGAGCGTGTGGCTCCACCTAATTTTAGGCCCGTGGTTCCGCCGGCTTAACACTCACCTAGATTTATCCTTTTTTATCGCTCGAGAACATTTTTGGCATAATAAGCGAAAACGTTTTGTTTTCATTGTTTCCTTTGTCGGCAGTCTCATGTTTATTTTGCTCCGCGCCGTCATGGTGTCAAGTGATGAAGTATTGTCACGTGACGTCATGGCATCACGTGACTAACGGTGTCACCTGAAGCCATTCAGTCGCGTGGCGTCACGGTGCGAACGTGACCCGACATGACAATGTCAAGTCACGTTGGTCTCAGCCAACGCCAGGTAACGGGTGACGTGATGGGCGGCGTGACGTGAGGGTCGTGTCGAGGCGGCGTGACGTCAATGTGGAATCTCTTGGCGGAGTGCCGAAAATTGGCCCGCGTCGATATGGAGCGCGGTCGACGGCGCGAAACCCGCGAAGTATCTAATTAACAGCTATCGCTGTAAAATGCATTGTGTACTTTTAGAGCTAAACTGTTGTGTGCTAAAATCGTAAGAAAAAAAGTTTCCATGGATGTTAACAAGCAACTCCCGTCTTAACGGTGCTCCTTCGTTCCACTTTGTCGTGGCAAGTATACATACGAAAGAGGGGGCAACCCGCGTGAGTCAGCCTTCCTTGGCCTTGCGAGATAGTGAGGTTCGACTTATCCCAGCTAGAAATGTGCTGTGACGAGTGCTGAGGGCAGAACGCGCCGATCTAACCTTCTTTTCTTTGTTTCTGCGATGCTGATAAAGAGACTTGGGCTCA
>JAZHYW010049577.1:0-26198 GCA_037355805.1 Ixodes ricinus | reverse complement strand
AAACAAATTACGCCAGTTTCGGATGGCGCGTGTATCACTTCGGACGGCGCGCGTATAACAGTCTACGGCTGCTCATCAGAAAACTATTAACCAACTCAGGCAGCACATCACTGTTGCGCCCCCATTGGCCCAATGTTGGCAACAAATGGTTCCAATATTCGTCTGACGTTGGCATTTTCGAAAACGCCACCCGATCCAATGGTGGTCCATGATTGGTGCCAATGTTAGACCACTGGTTTGCAAACGTGCTAGCCCACGTTGAACCAACATGGTTTGCGCTTTTTATCCAATATTGGCCTAGAGGTTTCACCGTTGGCTGAACTAACATTGGCATCCTGCGCCTGACACAGTGGCTCTTCCAACATTAGCTTAAATATTGGCCATTCCAATATTGGCATTCAGTCTAATACACTGGATTTTTTTGCATCCCTTGGCTATGCCATTATTGGATGCCATTTTTCAGCAAGGGTTCTAACCAGCGTCACAAAAACAGTGCAGAGAACCAAGCAAGTCCCTCTCCTTTTTCCTCTGAGCACTGTTTTCTTTCTGATACTACCAATCTAATAAACGGACCAATTTTACCATATTTGGACACTTTAGAAATTATTAAAGCATACAAATGAATTGTTCATAACGTTTGACAGTTCATAATTTATTAAAATCGAATAAAAATATTTAAAAAATTGTGCAACCAGGGGCGCCTAGGCAGACTCGGTGGCTGGGTCGGCGGCAGGCTCGGCAGTGGACAGGGCAGAAGGTTGTGTAAAGGCCCTGGGCAAAGGGATGGGTGGAGGACTGGTAAGAGGACTGGGCGGAGGGCTGGGACCCCCACCCCTCTCTACGTACGCTAAGATCGCAATATCTGCAATATATTGCAGTCCTATTTTTGAATCCGACTTGGCCGGTGACTGCCGTCATTTTGCGCATAAACACGGAGAGACGGAGCAAATATTACTCCTCCTTATACATTATTTAAATCGTCTATTGGAATAGCCCCCATCGCTTAATTCGACACCCTGAACAAAGCAAACGTAGATAAATAGGCTAATTAACTAAGACTTAATAATTACCTTTTTTTATTAAGTTTGATGAATCTTGTTGACAATGCAGTGTTGAAATGCAGAACACTGCTGATGAACACTGCAATGAGGCTATTGCTTGATTGCAGTGTTCAGTGCCAGTGTAATCTATTTTCAGTTTTGGGGGTAATAGTTAATTTTAATTGTTGCACAAATTTTCAATGGATTTTTCAAACAAACAATATTACTGGTTCTCAAGACACGTTGTAACAGCAGAGAACATATCATAGGTCATGCTTTGTCACCGGTAATACTCAAAATATTTTAGTGCTCTTTTTCCATTCGAATCAATTTTTTTCAAACCTACTAGCCAGGTGGGAAGTGAAGATGTGGAGCACTAACGGAAAAATCGCTGGTAAGCCATTAGCTAAGACAGGCCAATGTTGGCCAGCCTAAGCCAATCGATTGCAAATGTTGGTAATCCATTGTCTAAGACAGTTCAATGTTGGCCAGTTTAATCCAATCGATTTCCAATGTTGTTAACCTATTGGCAAGACAGCTAATGTTGGCCAGCCTAATCTAATCTACCAATGCTGGTAACCCATTGGCTAACACGTACCAATGTTGGCCAGCCTAAGTCAATCGATTGCCAACGTTGGTAAGCCATCGGCTAAGACAGGCCAATATTGGCCAGCCTAAGCCAATCGATTACCAATGTTAATAACCCACTGGCAAAGACAGACCAATGTTGGCCAGCCTAAGCCAATTGATTACCAATGTTGTTAACCGATTGGCTAAGACAGGCCAATGTTGGCCAGCCTAAGCCAAACGATTACCAATGTTGGTAACCCATTGGCTAACACATACCAATGTTGGCCAGCATAAGCCGATCGATTGCCCATGTTCGTAAGCCATTGGCTAAGACAGGCCAATGGTGGCCACCCTAAGCCAATCAATTACCAACGTTGGTAACCAATTGGCTAAGACATTCCATGTTGGCCAGCCTAAGCCAGTCGATTGCCAACGTTGGTAGGCCATTGGCTATGACATTTCAATGTTGTCCAGCCTAAGCCAATCGATTACTAATGTTGGTAACCCATTGGTTAACACAAACCAATGTTGGCCAGCCTAAGCCAATCGATTGCCGACGTTGGTAAGCCGTTGGCTAAGACAGGTCAATATTGCCAGCCTAAGCCAATCGGTTACCAACGTGGGTAACCCATTAGCTAAGACAGACCAATGTTGGGCAGCTTCAGCCAATCAATTAACAAGGATGGTAAGTCGTTGGCTAAGACAGACCAGTGTTGGCCAGAGTATGCTTGTGTACCCCCAACATTGGAATTGTAATGACTACAATGGCCCAACATTGGTCCCTTGTTTGCCAATTGAGTCCCAATATTGTCCCAATGCTGTGGGCTTCCTGGGTGAATTTGGGAAGGACACACATACGCAGTGGGAATTACTTTGTACGCAGTGAGCGCAGCGGACGCTCGAAAACAATTTACTAATCTGCCTGCTGCGAGATTTCTTTTGTTTTTACCTTGATGTATGCATATGATCCACTTTTGGACAAAATGCTCGATAAAGGTATTTATGTTAGGTTACTGAATACCTGCTTCATAAAGTACTAAAATTGCTGCTCAAGATACATTCACTGTGAAGTGACTTGAGTAGAGAACAAATACTAAGAAATGTTAGTCAATTACAGTACTGTATCGTTAATATAAACACCGTTAATATGGATACCCCGCTACATGGACACCATTTTCGAGGACAAACTGGGAAAATACACGCATTATTATCTGGTTAATACAGACAACTCACAATATGGTTGATTTTTTTAAGGCAACGGCAGCTTCCATATTAATGAGATATAACTCTGCGTTTTAAGATACTTCCTCATTGCGTAATTTGTATCAACGTCAGTGACAAACACAATTATATTGTTGCGCAAATCAGGTTTACGAGAATGGTTTGTTAGCACGGAAAAGCGCAAAACGAAAAAAACCTCCTAGGGTTATTTATGTATTCTAACTATAGCAGGATATCACTGATACATGTCATTAAAAATGTATGGGACAGAAAAAAAGAGGTCGCTTCAGCTATAGTGACACCATTGAATATCACGTCCTGCGTCGCATCGTTAAACTACAATCCATATTGCCCATACGGGAGTTCACTATAAACGAACATGGGATAGGGAAATGAGTGAATGGATAGCAAAAATAGCCCATATTCTGGCGATGGCACTGTTCGCACCTTCTTAAAGTAGGCTGCGTTCAGAAACGCACCCAACGTTGGGGGACGCTTGTGTTGGCATTTTGAGGGGTCATCCTGCTCGTAGTTCGTTTGCTGCCCTGTTCACTGCTTATCAATGTTCGCTTAATGACATTATTCTTCAGAGCTATAGGTGCCGGACTGACGACAAAAATAAAAGCACCAAAAATATCCTCGACGTATTGACGTAGTGAAGTCGAATATACAACACCAAAAATACATTTTTGTCCATCTTTCACTTTATATTAGTTTTTATATATTCTTAACACTGAAGTCTGCATTGTTGTCGAGTGTCATTTCCCGTTCTGCGTTATGCCTCAATGTCGCAATCGTTACTTCCGTGACACCACCCCTTTTGCTTCAGTGAAATTTGGGGAAACCCTAGGACAAAAAGGCGTTTTTGGGAAAGCGATGGTGAAACCTTGATTCTACGAACTTTGGGGTGGAATATGATTCACAATCAACACAAACGCAATGTTTTCACGAGCTCAGTCTAACTCACCGTAGCTTATCGGTGCTAGCAGCATTATTTGATTGCTCGACACAATATTCAAGTTTGCTCGTACCACGCCGACGCCACTTCATACCGAAAAACTCGGAAAATGGCGTAATGTTAAACATGTATTGAAATAAGAATACAGGATACTATAAAAAATGTAATTAAAATACAATCTAAAATACTATCGATCAAAAGTATTTGCAAGATACGAAGATACCTTTCAAAGTATTTCGAATACAGTACTGCGCATCCCATGGAGCGGCCAGGCTCTTTAAATCGACAGCAAAATTCGTTTTCTTAACCTATCGCGCTACGAATTTGAGCAGCGTTGCCCACAGATGGTGCATTTGTTTTTTGTAAACTTTGCAAAGAGCGAATTTACCTAAGGAAAAAGTAAAGAAAGAAAATGGCTTAGCCCCTACGGAAACGCAGCGAAGCCACCGGTTTTCAAACAATACGGCGCCGTTACGCAAGGGAGACAAGAGATGGCGCAAGACGTCGCGACGCCAACTGCCGCCAGCGGACTAGCATACGGCGCCGAGAGCTGGCGTCTTTAGCAGACGATCTTTTCGACTCAAAAGCGGCGTGAAGTTTTCTGATATCAGTTGCCAATGCAGTATTTTATCATTCTTACTAATAAAACATATTGAATGGACACATACTCGATTAAAAACATGGTTTGTCGAATTATTTTGACTATTTCTTTGTGGTACTTATGTCGTCTGCTTTGCAGTTCCTTGTTACCGCGCCTGTTTTTGTTTCTGCGACCGTCGCCGCCTGCGGAACGCGCGCCGCCTTTGAGTCGAAACGATCGTCTGCTAAAGACGCCGGCTTTTGGCATCGTATGCTCGTTCGTTGGCGGCAGTTAGCGTCGCGACAGCTTGCAGCATCTCCTGTCTTCCGTGCGCAACTTTTTCGTATTGTTTAAAGACTTGTGGCTTCGCTGCGTTCCATAAGAGATAAGCCTTTTTCTCTCTTTACTTTTTCCTCAGGTAAGTTCGCTCTTTGCAAATTCTCTAAAAAAAGAAATTCACCATCTGTGGGCAACGCTGCACAAACTCGTAGCGCGATAGTGAAACCGAATTTCGCGGTCGATTTAAAGAGCCTGGTCGCTTCTTGGGACACCCAGTATATTGAGTAGAGAATTTAGTATAGGCACTAGTCTTATATGATCTATTGCGACGAGGCTTACGAAGCATACATTTTTTAGGCGTTTCTGATACAAGGAACTTTAGGAATTTAATCAAAATCAACGAGCTGAATATCGTTGAACTTGGAATTTGAATATTTTTCAACGCTCTATTGAATCGAAAAGAGCTGTTCAGGTGGATCACAAAGCGCACAATGAGCTCTGATTCTGCGCAAGTGCTCGAGCCAGTAAAGGCCAGAAGTCTGTAAGGCAAGCCCCTGAAACAATTGAATATCATTCCGCCAGTCAATTCCTACTTTTTGCATGACGTAACGTAACAAACTTCTATTAACACGGCATCGTGCGACTCGCAAGAAAACGTTGGAACACGGACGTTTTGCGGCGAATGTACCTTTACTACCTTTAGGTGATTTCAAGCATGACGACTGGCCGACGCTATGTCGATGCTCGTGCAGGCAAATCCGTGCAACTGCGAGCTTGCCCGAGTTACGTTCACGTGAGCGCTGCGCGTGCTGGTACGGATGGAGCAGGGCGGCAAGTTATCGCGTTCTGATCTTGGCAGCGGCGTAATATTTTTAGGTTACGTGCTGTAAGAGGGCAGGTCAAGCGGCTCTGCCATTTTATATTCCTACCTTAGTTTCGGTAGTCACACTGCCGCAGGTGCTGACAAGTGTCATAAAATAAGCTAGGTTACTTTTCTGCATTAATCTCTGACAAAAAATCTAGCCTAAATTAACTGCGACCTTACAATCACCCATTGAAATTAGCGAGATAATACCACTTACAATTGTCAGCAAATTTTAGTTACTTAACTCTTTCATTGGCGACTTTTTCGTAGGCACCATGATCAACTTTTCTTCTTCTGTCTTTTGTATGAATGTATTTTAAGAAGAGCTCTCTAGCAAATTAGGCTTTTCGCCGCAAAGCACGAAAAATATCAGGGTGGAAAATTCGCTTCCTTTTTGGCCCAGTAGTGCCTCAAAAATAGTCAAACCATTAATATTTGTGCTTGAAAGAGTAAAACTGCAGGAGCTGAAGATCCTTTTTTTCCAACTCAATGAACTCTTCTTTGTTTCATTCAAGAATTGAAGCTCCAAAAGCTGCCAGCGAGAAGATTTGCTCCTAGGACACGGCGACCATAGTTCCCGCTCTTACAAATACCAAGAAAATTGCTTGCGGTAGATGTGCATTCGAAATAATTAGACTCATTCGATTGCTCAGTGCGCCTGATTTGTAAGTTAGAAGGTTGCACAGCTTTTAAACCTCTGATTATCAGCAGATACCAGAAGCCAGCCTCACAGGTACAAAGGTCTGCGAACGCTGTGCACGAGAATATTTTGGAAAAGTACAGCTTCGTTTCGCCACGCATGAAAAGATGATGCTCTAAGCTTACGGTTTATAAATATAATCTTATCTACCGACATAAAAAAAAAATTGTTGCGTTGAGCAGGCTGCCGTTAGCCGGCAACCCAAGACAAGCCACACCCGCTCGGAGATGTGCTTTTGCTGGAAGCGTTGACGAGGCCGCGCGATTGCGGTCGTGAAACCGGCGGAAGAGACGTAAGATTATGCTATTTTGTCGCGTCTGTGCAACGCAGTCCAGACTTGAAAAGATCAGAAGTGTCAAGGACGGTGAAACTCACACATTTAAGAGCAAGATTGTTGAATTGGCGAAAAAACGAGGGTGTTTAGCACGGGGATCAGGTGTTGTCATATCAGTGACGCTACGGCCTGAAGATCTGGCTCTGGAGCACCCAGGGCGCCGTGGAGTTGTAGCCATGAAGGCCTGCGCCTGATGTTACATGTGCTGGCCAGGCATTGACAAAGACATTGTCAAATGTCATTGTCAAAGCCGGTGTGCTAAATGCAAAACCAACCAGAAAACTCTGCTGAAAGCACACATGAAAAATTGGAAACGGCCATGAACTACCAGGGCAATCATTTCACAGTGATATTGCTGGGCCAGTGGAAGGGACAGTATTTCTTGTCGTCGTCGACGCGTATACCAAGTGGCTGAAAGTGCGAGTAATCAGCATTATGGCGCCAGGTAGAATAATCAAGGAATTGCGGAAATTGTTCGCCACGTTTGGAGTGCCAGGGAATATTTGTTCGGACAACGGGGCTGCATTGATTTCCGAAGAAATCAAAAGTTTCTATAGCACGAACAACACAATCTCAGTCACTAGTGTCCCCTACCACCCCGCAACCAACGCGTAGGCTGAGCGGATTGTGCAAGAGCTCAAGCAAGAGTTGAAGATAAAGGGAAGGCAGGATGTGTCATGCGTGTTGGTTCGGTTTCTATTGAAACAACATACTACAATGAACATGACAAGCGGAAAAACAGCCGCGTGTATAATGTATGGCAGAGAGCTACCCTTGGATCGGCTGAAGTCATCACTTCTTAAGCAGGACGCAGAAGAAAATGACTCGCCGCGGTTTATTGAAGGAAAACCCGTGTAGATTAGAAAGCTTCCAAACGATGGAAAGTGGCTACAGGGCGTCGTAGTACTCTGTGCGGGCCCGGGATCCTGGATCGTAGACTGCAAGCAAGGTCGAGTCAGACGACACTTGGGCCACATTCGACACCGTTCGGTGCAACTCAGGAGTTGAGGAAGAACTGCAACCACCAAGTTGGAATATCTACCTAAAAGACTGCCTTGTCAATGAATCTGACGCGAGTGCTTCCGCACAGACAACAATCGGACAACTAGACGATAACGACGTCCAGCCTGTACGACCATCACCTCCACTAGGGGCTGCCTCAACTTCCACATCGCGGGAAAGCTGCCTCGTCCGTCGACCGCCTGACCTCTACTGTGACTACATCTAAGGAAGGTGTGTGATGTATCGGCCGGCCCATGGCTGACCAGAAGGCACCAAATATTAGGAATTTTATAGTAAACCTTTACCATACTACCGTTACCGTAGGCCCGACTGTGTATGCGCGACTTGTACCTGTGTCACGTGCCTGAAACGCGTTACTGTGGTTGCCTTACCGTGATGCCGCGGCCCTGTGTCCAACATGGCGGCGTCCACGCTCCGCCACTGCAATGGTTGACAACACACTGTTTCGAAATGCTGGAAGAGCCATTTATAAACAATCGTACCAGTAAATATTGCTAGATTAGCCATATTTAGTGGTGAGGGCTGCTTTTATAACTCCGCAGCATAAAACAAAATTCTTCCGACGGCATTGCCGCTTCCGCGGTAGATATTTTCTGTATGAGGGATTTTACAGTCAGTGCCTTCATCACGCGCTAGTTGTCTTTCGCCGCGCTTTGGTTGCGTGTAGCTGCGTGAGTTCTTTGTTGTTGTTTATTCTCAATAGTGCTGCGTCAGCACTATTCTGCTTTCAAGACGAGAAATCTCGAGCTGTAGGCGAAGCTTGGACTGTGCTCTTCGCCTGTCACAGCGACTATACTGTTTATTTTGTGCACCATAAAGATGGCAAGGCGCGTTATCAGAACGCTTATTTAAATGCCTATAAACAAGACCATATGCATTTATATTTAATCTGCTTCAATACTCGGAGTGATTGCATAACACAACACTGGCCTTTTTTACAACAAGGATCAAAATACTCGTTTTTGTTAGAGTTATATCTAACCGCGGTTAGTGGCCTCATACTACGGTGAGCTTAACTGAGGTTAAGGCTGCCCGTGTAACTGGGGCATTACACTTGTGCAGGAAGCCAAGCTGATTTCATTTTTTCACTTTTCATTAGGGTGGTGAGAGCGATACCGGTGCTCTTCACTAGGGGGCAGATTTTCATGGCCTATCAAAGGACACAAAGATGGCACCCGCATGAATTCAATCGGTGCTCAGTGTACCCAGGGTGCGCGAGCTTAAGTACACCTATAAATATGGCAGCATTGCTAAGAAACGCTGTCCCTGAGAATCAGGAACTAGTTGATGCCGATCGTTAGTTTTATTATTAATCCACTTTATTGCGCCACAATTGTATAAATGTATATGTTGCCGTCAACTTTTGTCACCAGGGTGCGCTCCAGTCAAGCTCCGGTACCACGGTACGAGTCCCCGGTATGCAAAAATCAAATATTGCAGGATTTGAACGGTAAGCGGTCGGGCATGCGCAGTCGGGCATATGGTAACGGTAGTACGGTAACGGTTGTACGGTAACGATTTACTAAAGGTTCCTATGACCGAAAGAGGACTGATTTCTATGGTCGGAAAAGGGCCAGAGCTGTAGCTAGAACGATCACGGAACGTCGCGGAGGGCAAAGCTCGGCGAGGGTGGGCATTGGATGTCGGTGCCGACAAGACTTTCGTTATGTCTCTTTGGTTTCAATTCGTGTGAAACGTTTCGATTGTCGTTACTTTACTTTAAAAAAAATGTTTTTTTTTTTGTTTGAGACGTTTATAATAGGATTAAAAGTGTGCATACTTTGCATCACTTAAAAAAAAAGGTGTTGTGACATCAGTTCTTATTTCGTTTCGGTTTCAACTGTGTTCCGTGACGCGCATCTCAACAGGGGTTCTTAGGCCTATGCACCGTGCAACACCGGGCAACTTACTTGAGTTGAATGACGGCTGAGAAATGACAACGATCGTTTGCTTAATGATAATTGAGGGTGCTAGTGTAAGAATAGTATATCTGTAATTTCTGGGTGCTGCATCAGACAAAAATTAGGGCGAATGAGAAGCGACGGATGTTTGACGCATTGATGGCGTGGCGAAGTGCTGAGTCTCGCCGCCGCGCGACGAGCTTATATCTTCAGTTTTAAAGTGACCGCGGCCGACACCACGACCATAGCATTCAAACCAGCGGAAAGAACGTGGCACGTAGCCCAGCGCGCCGCGACTCTATAAGTCACACCGAAGAGTCACACGCCCTCGGCAAATCCGCTTGATTTGTTTGTTTGTCTTGCAACCGGGACCAAATTATTAAATACGGCAAAAGACGAGCCCGTACCTCATGGGACCCTAGAAAGCAAAGGGCGGCACAGCACTAAAATACGCCGCAATAGAGCGGCCCCTGAAAGGAAATTTCGGTGCAGCTCTCCCTCCAGGGTAAGAACGACAAGCGTGAAGTTTATCCAGGGTCGTTATTTCACAGCGTTGGTTTAACTTCCATTGCTTCTATCGGTTGCTTCACATCTCGGTCATTTTCCGGCCCCATCTTTAAAAATAACAAGCGCCGTTGCATGTCTCAGCGTGGGAGTTCAAGTCATATCCGTTTCGCCAACCAGGGTGTCCCCCAAAGAAGTTATGTCTTTTTCTTCTTTTTTTTTGCAAAGCTAAAATACTTATTGCCGAAAGCTTATTTCCTTACCCCCCCCCCCCGCAATATAGTGAAAACGGTACGAACCAGATTCCAAAGTTTTCGAAGTAACATTTATCTTAATTAAAAGTTACATGGGATTTTCTAAACATTTTAATTGAATAATAATCAATAATTTTTCAATAAGATAATACTTAGTTCCGAAACTTTGTAATCTGGTTCGGAACACCAGTGCTACATTTGAGCGGAGAAGGAGCATTCGGTGATGCGTAGTTTATGTTTGCCGTGAAAACTTCTTACCACAACTGTAAATGTGGTAATCCAACTCAGCTTTGATTATACGTCGTCGCCTAGCTCGAAAAGCACGGAGACGTAAGTTTGGCCGAGTTGGCGCACTATACACGGCTTGACACATAGATGCGTCCAGTGACCCTGTTTCCTTTTTTGTGCTAGAAATAATTTTGAGCCGTATGCACATAACAGGTGTCACGAAAAGTGGCTGGCTAGCGAACCATGCCTTTATTTTTGCTTTGCCGTTGAAGAAATATTGTGCAACGTGATGTCTTTTCTTGTAGTCGGCAATTATACTTCTCCCCTTTGGAAATGACTGTTTCCTCCGTATAGTATCTTGTTAAAAATGCACCCCCTCCCCTTTTTCCCCTTTTGTTTATACTTCTTTCTAAACTTTTAACCCGATGTCATTCTGGCCACCCCTGCGGTACCCCGTGCAATCTGCAAACACACAAAACAATTGTATGACTGAATACCCAGATAGCCCCGATGTATCAAGCGGATACTACAAGTGACCAGGGTCAGTCCAATACTGAGAATGTGAGCTTTCCGAGCTTCGCCTTGCACTTCGTGGAGCTCGAGATCAAGTTATCCTGAATTAGCTGGGATATAGTTACCCTGTGATAGCTTGCTGCATTGGCCGAAGTAAAATTACTCTTGAAATGTAAATAAAGGCGCGAGTCATTGAAACATCGCGCGTTGCCACGTCCTCAATACGTCATACGTGTATTCATTTGGACCTATTCGCCAGCCGGCAATAAAATATCCAAATTTTCTGTCGATACCAATCTCGGCTGCTCCCGGTTTCAAGCAAACGATGCATGCCCACGCAATTTGCTTTACACAACTTTCTGCGGCTATAAAGCCAAAGCATTGTCCTGTGTGTAGGAGGCTATGGTCAATGCTAAAGTCACTGAATAGGTTTTCAGAGTATCGAAACTCCCAAGCTCCGCGTCGTGCTGCTCAAACTGATGCATATCCGTGTCGCCATTTTGCATCCTTGCCAAGTGCACTGTACAATACCTGCACGCCTACCACCTTGCTTGCGTTGTCAAAAGGTCTTTCAGGTAAGTGTGTGGTGCTGTGGATTGTCGCTTTAAATCATTTGCGACTATATTTACAATGCAGTCTAGCTACACTCGTGTAATAATTACTCCGCGGTTCACGTTGACGGCCCACAGGTTAGCTGGTCATACCTCATTGGCAACATTTCTCATTTTGAGATGAGTCACCTATCATTGTCTAAATATCCAGAAATGCCAAAAATTCACTTGACGGGGTTGGTCTGTGCCGTGTTCCCATTGCAGGGGCGAACTTTATCGCTTAGAACTGAGCCGCTTATATGTGTCATGACATTAAGCAGCTGGCAATTTGTTAACAATTGTTGAGCTTTCAGAATACTGTTGTATAAATCCAAAGAAATTTAATCGATTTATTTATAACTGCATACGAAATGTTTAGGACTGTCCAAGAACAGGATAGATTGAAACATAGAATCAGTGAAAGCTTCACAATTGTTTTTGCTGGCCAGATAAAGCTTGCAGAAAATTTCAGCAATTATTTTTCAATGCTGATTCTTAGAGAAGTTGGCCGTAAACGCTAAATTTGTAAATCGATAATGCAGACAAATAGAACTGACGGTGAGTTACGAAAATGGCTTGATGTAAAATAAAATGACCTCTAAAGCGCAAAAAAACAAGCATGATTGTGTCATCCTTTCGTCTACCTCATGATTTTCGAGGAACCAATTGACATACTTATCTAAGAAAGTGCTGTCGAGGCTTCATTCATAGGTTTTGTACCACAAAAAAAAGAAAACAGCAATCTAATAAAAAAGTGACAACCACCTGAGTGTCGTTCACACAATAATTTATGCTTAAGTTGCGTTATGAATCACCCGAACATTCGTGCTTTGCATTTTAGATAGAAAGCGACTTTTTGCATTTTTTTACGCTTCGTACAAAGCTCAGCACTTTGAATCAAAAGCACTGCAATATAATTCTTATTCAGAAGCAGACGTTTCTCGAAGCCTCGTTCGCGCCGAACCAAGCTCAGTCGAAGCAGCTTGACCGGCTTCGAGACGACGAGTAATACGAGGAGAAGGCCAGTGGAATGCACTCACCTCGCAAAACTTGCTTTCCTGCGGCTGGCTTGCAATTATTTCGTTTAATAATGGCAAGCCAAACTCTCCTCCACTTCACATTAATGTTCTTGCCTGACGGGAAGCGGAAGAGTCTTTTTCCGTTCTCGGACCCGTTTCGGCACCCGAAGGAAGAGCAACGAGGCAAGTGGGAGTCGCAAAATAAGAAACGTTAAGACGTGATTCGTGTCTCTAACATTTCGCGGCACGACGCCCTATTTCCCCAAACAAGATCTAAACCACCGTGATACCCCGTCATCTTCATATTCCATAGCTTATATTCAGGCTCGGCAAACTAATCATGGACGCCACTTCCCATCTCGTAGAGTGTAAAATTATTTCTAAAGCACCCACCATAACTTCCCGTCGTCAGCCCAGCTTCTTACACCTTCTAGCACGCAGCAACCGGTCCTCTAAACCTCAGACTTTGCTACCCCGTACAATGTCGTGCGGCGGTTCTAAAGGCCTTACGTGCAAACAAACCTGCCCTCCTATCAACCTGTTAATGAGAATCCCCGACAATCACCTCTGTAAATATTATAATCTGATATGCATTATGTCCTTCACACTCTGTGCGACTTTCTTATATAACTGCGAAAGGGACCGCAGACTTCACGAGCGCTTCTGAGAATACCGCAGACTTGTCACCCTAGAAAGAGCGGGCCAACTTACACCTGACCACTCCAAACAGGTATCTAAACACTTCTCCTCCACGAATCATTCCGAACTCAACATGCGACTATGCGTCTTCAAATCAGGCTTCCACACACCCATCTCACGCATAAAGGAAGAAAACAAATAAACTTTTAATCTCAAAACAGAATTCTTTTTCGCTCTAAACAAGAAACTTTCTTTCGGCTATTGTGCATCCCACTTTAACCCGCTCCTCTATTCCTCCCTCTTTTTCGTTTTTTGTTGTTGATAATTTGCAATAAACACACGAGGTAACCGAAGCTTTCCCACCCACAGACATTTCTCCACTTAGTGATTACAGACATCTTGCACTTAACAACGTTTTCTCCTCCCTCCCTGAATCGATGACGTATCATCAGTCACTCGTTACCTCCGCCTTATTTGTATAAGCCGTATTAATATTCTGATCTGCCATCTCTCCTTTTTAGTATAACTGAAGAAGATCGTTTAGTCGAAACGACGTTCCCCTCCTATTCTTTGGCACTTCTCTTTCCCTTTCTATCTCTTCTAATATACTAGCAGTACCCGTCCGAACCCCACATATTCAGTTATGCAACGTAGTTTGGCACTGACGAGCACCATGGAGAAAAACCTAACTGGAACCAAGTTAGGCTCTTACGTTTGCCACACTTTGGCCCACGTTGGGTGTTTCTCTGGCGTGCTACCTACGTATGAACAGTTCCAATCATTGCCATTTATAAGCCACCATCTCTCTCGAGTGGCCTGTATGTCCGCCCTCTGCATAGTTTCTCTCTTCCGCGGTGTGATCAAACGACGCGCATGCATACACATCTCAGTGGCTCGGCGTTTAAGCGCCGGAACAGTGTACTCGCAGTATGTGCACGAGGATATCGCAAGGGATTCCAAATGCACGCGTGCGTGCAAATACATAAATAATTGAGTGAGCGACCATGTCGCCCTCTTTCCTGTATTTACATGAGGCAGCTTTCGCACTGTGCCCGTGCGATACTTTCGACTTTTGCCATCTTGAAAGTGTGCGCGTAGCAACGGTGAAACAGGTGGTACGGGGTACACGTCGTGACTATGCTCATATGCCTGCTACGCCCCAGCTTAGCAAATTCTACGATTCGGTAGAGCCCAGCTAACAACGTGATTTGGCACGGCGCTTACCGCCTTTCTGTGTTTGGTATCACCGCCGAAGCAAATCACGCAAGGAAAAAGGGGAAAAAAAATCGTGGAGCATTTATTTTGCGTGATTGATTTAGCCGACGATAACAATGGTAGAAATACGGCGAGCGGCGTGACGAAGCACTGTTGGGGCTACTTCATTTGATCCATCGGATCGCGGTGTCGGATGCGCTTGGATTTAGTGGGATATGCAGTACAACCGGCTCTTTATTTTTAGACTACGTGAAATATTTGCCGCAAAAGCTTAGTGTAATGTGGCTCTGGCGCACTTCACAAACCTAAAATTAATGTTTGGAAGATTTTGAATCTTAGAATGACAACAAATAGGCTTACCGTATTTTCTTTTCTATGGCTCGTAATCAGCGGCAGCAGCAAGGCGTAAACTTGGGCTAGTTGGCGCATAGCAACCTTTGACAAGAAAATAGTGCCGGAAGCGATACGCTACAACTTTTGCGCTAAAAAACGTTAATAGAATAAGTGGATGTCTGCTTGCGTGTTTTCTCCTATTCTTTTTCTCAATGTTTGCCTGACCCGACGGATTGTGGGATGGATGACCGCGAACGCGCTTGTAAATTGTCCAAAGATACCAGTTACCAACTCGCAAAATATTTGTTGGAAAGTTGGCGAGGTAACACGTCATTCTTGAAGAGCGGATTAAGGGTGTGGCTGAGTGGTGAAGGGAACATTATTTCAATGCCCATTTACCCTGCGCTCGGAACAAATGTCCCTGGTCTGGGCTGAAGAAGATGACACCACCGCGGCTCCAAATGTCATCAGTCTTTCCGCGGGCTCTAAAGTGACTGAAAATAATATTATGACAAGCATTCCCGGCTCTACCAGACATTCATGGCTGCGTGAGTTCTCATTGCCGCAAAAACGTTAGTGCTACGCACGTCTCCGTGTGAGTACTGTTTTACTTGGCTAAAACGATCACTTTGTTACCTGGGCACCTTTCAATATGATGCGTCTCATAGGTATATCTGGGTTTCTGATAATCGGGCCATGAAAGGACACTTATGTTCAAAAAGCTGCAGTCGCCATTTGGGGAAAAACAAATATACTTAAACGTGCTTTACTGGGGGCGAACAAACACTGAAAGAGTCTAGAGAAACTCTTTAGAATGCAGAATATCATTATACACCGATATTCATTAAACAAGAGTGGAGCTTTGATTTTTTTTCGTTCATTAGTCTCCAAAAATCAGGGGCAGTAGTTCTACATATAAGAGCCAAACAATAACAAACATACCAATTTCTTTTATTATTTAAATAAACTTTGTATATATTAGAAATGACAGGAATCACTTGAACACATAAACATGAGGAAGATACACAAAAGAGGGGGACGGACAACGAAGACTTCCAACTAGCAACAACATTTATTGACCCGAAGTTTGCGTATATAGGTGAAGGAGGGGAGGGTGAAGGGGCTCCACATTGGAAAAGGGGAAAGCGATGGGAGAGGGTGTAGGGAAAGAGAGTGAAGGACGATCCCGTGAGATGACATCTAATCGCTTGGAGCCGCGGAAACGAAGGCGTCAGCTCTGGCCCAGGAAGTTTATCTCCCTCCTGGATAAGCCTATAGAGGGGGACCCGAAGTTGTTTTGACTGTGGTGCATGGCGAAGGACTCCATGATCTCTCGTCCGTATCTTGAGGCGTGACCTCCAATCCTGGTGGTCGAAGGAAGGTCGGCCGAACATGTTCCCTCACCCGATCGTTTGATCGGGTGAGGGAACATGCTAAACGAGATTAAGAAAGCAGCCTCCGACACCTCGGAGATTAGTTACCATCCGATCGCAAAACACACCTCTGAGTGCAGCGAACCCTGTTCGGCCGACCTTCCTTCGACCACCAGGATTGGAGGTCACGCCTCAAGATACGGACGAGAGATCATGGAGTCCTTCGCCATGCACCACAGTCAAAACAACTTCGGGTCCCCCTCTATAGGCTTATCCAGGAGGGAGATAAACTTCCTGGGGCCAGAGCTGACGTCTCTCGTTTCCGCGGCTCCAAGCGATTAGATGTCATCTCACGGGATCGTCCTTCACTCTCTTTCCCTACACCCTCTCCCATCGCTTTCCCCCTTTCCAATGTGGAGCCCTTCACCCTCCCCCTCCTTCACCTATATACGCAAACTTCGGGTCAATAAATGTTGTTGCTAGTTGAAGTCTTCGTTGTCCGTCCCCCTTTTTGTGTATCTTCCTCATGTTTATGTACCGTTACCAACACGCTCGTTTTGTACTTACTTCACTTGAACACGCTTCAAACTTGTTTTCTTTTTTTACGCGCTGTTTTAGCTGACCCAAGGTAACGCTGTGACATACGCATTCCCGGGTAGTGAAATTTACTGAGTGACATATCGTCGCAATTCGACAAAGACGGCTTGCAGCAAACGTCATGCACTGAAGGTTTATATTAGCTTAGCCGGCGTTCAAGAAAATCTATACCTATCTCTAAAAGGCATTTACTATCTCTCTATATACTGGACCTCAATGAATTCACTGCTGGTGGACGTGTTCTTTTGAATTGCGTGCCATGTTTGCTGTATTTCTATTACCTCCACATAAAACAAATTAGCCTTTTCTGATCACCGCGAAAAAAATCAAAATAATGCCGCGATGACGCAGCTGACCAAGCAGGCAGCGCGCTCGTGGCTAAGTTATCGCGCGTGCCTTCCACGAAAACCAGGGTTTGACTCCTGGAAGCGGCGCATCTTTTGTTTATTCGTGCCAACTAGTATTCTGGTAAATTCGAGAATCATGTTGCTTGTTCGAGGTCCGAATGTTCTACGCGTCGAACTCTCTACGCCGATTATACTAGAAGCCCACGCGAGCCGCAGTCAGTCTCGCTCAAGCGTTTGACTCTGCTGCTACGCCGACTTCGACGCCCGCGACGCTCTGTTGTTATCTTCTGTTTCCTTTTTTGGGGGGCATTAGTTCGCCCCCGTTAAACATTTCAGTTTACTCAGTTGTTCCTTGGTTGTCACCTCGCCATTCGTGGCAATGTTGAATACATTTTTTTCCGAAATTTGCAAGTAAGGAAGTTGTTGGTATAAGCTCCACCTGGTTAGATTGGGCAGTTGAAGTAAACAAAACTCAACACGTTCACTTTGATTGCAAGATCTTTGATTAGCTTAGTGACACATATCTATATATAGCGGGTTGGCTTCCTAATATTTAGTCTCCTTTTGTTGCCAGGCAGTTTAGATTCGTAAAATATAACAAGAGTTTTCTGTTTGCGACGTATTATTGTGTCAAAGTTAATAGATATCCTTGAGTATTGTCTGCATTTTATCAGCGTATTAATGAAATTTAGTAAAACGGTTATCGAAACGACCAAATTGTTAGGTATATTTAAAGAACATAAAAAGCATAATCTGATTAAGAATGCAGCGTTCCTAACTCAAAAGCATGATATATTGTGTAAAATGTGTATATACTTTGTTTTGTAATCTTAGATCTTAATAATGTTGCAACCTTTTGTTTGTGCCCTATTTAGAACCTAACTAACTTTTTATGATAGTTTTTGCTCCCCACGTGAAAATCTAACGTTTTGTATGTTTGTTGCAGTAATTCAGTAACAAAATATATGGGTTATGGTTCGCAGAAACGTAATGTCAAATTAACATTGCAGTAGCTAAAACTTACGTAAGTAAATATGTCTCGGGCTGAAACTACTACGTTGCATTTTGAAAGAACCGAAGGAAAATATTTCCATCGCTATTAATGGTCGATATATATTTTGAAAACTAAACAGCAAAAAGTGTCGAGTCACAAATAATGCCGCCACCTCCTATATTCTGTTGAACCATAAATTCCTCACCTGACATATTTTTGCCTGCTTCAATGAAGGCTATTGAGCTGCCTTTCCAATTCATGAAACGCCTGCAAGTCAAATGTTCACAATGGCTAGGTTATACAAGACGTCCTGCTTGCGCCAATAACCTTTCAAATATCAAACCAAAATGGAGGTGGACTTATTTGAGGCATGATTGCTACTCCAGTGCCCAGTGAAGACCGTTGACTGGTCGATCCGTGTATGTAAGAGTTGCAGCATTCGGTGTGCCTTAAATAGGAGTGTATGCCCATTGCATGATCAAGAGTTCCGGTGATGTGACTAAATAATGGTCGAACTTTCTGTGGTATTTAACTAGATTGTATAATTAGTGTATAACTGGACGAATGTCCTCAAGGCTTGTGTCAAAGCAGATTCGTTGCGAAATAATAATTTTCTTTTTTTTCGCCATAACACAAGTTCCGTGAATGCACACCTGGAAACAAACAAAGCAAGATTAGCACCACACAATAGCTTTTTGTATAAGGGCTGCATTTAAATTTTACGCCAGAGTATGGCAACTATTTGCGGTCTACGTCTGTTGTGTGATGACCTATAGATCAGCATGCACAGAATTTAAGTTTTGAAATGAAACGAGAGACAAATAAAATGGTGGGATCTCTCTTCGTATTTTTATGCGCTCCGATTTCATACACACTAGTCACTCACCACGCCTATTTAACATTTACCCCCAACAGAAGCTTACCGGCCCGGTGTGGAATACATAAATATTATCCATCACATTTTCATGCACATAACGCTACTGATTACTATATATATATATATATATATATATATATATATATATATATATGACATCTTGGGGCAAAGTAGGCTGTAGGCGTATTTATATAAAAGTAGAAGCCACCGAGGGTCAAACAAACTTGGAAGGCTTAATTCAACATGTATAAGTTACAGAAACCGCGACGTGTTTCGGAGGGGGACCCTCATTCTTCAAGCGTGACATATATATATATATACACAGGGTGTTTCCGAGCACTCAGGCCAAATCGCTCCCGCGAAAACTACTCATCGCAACGAAAAAGGCTGTGTCGTTTTGGTCCTGGGCCAGAGACATTTAGGAAAATTATTAAAGTCCAAGATAATTAAGTTGTTAATTATTTTTACGTAATTAATTTTTTTATTATTGTGTTTAAGGGCATGGTTTCAATTAGAAAATAGCTCAGCATCGTCGAAAAACACTAAAGCAACAAATTGCAGAACGATAGAATGCTGGTTGCTCTATTTCTCCACGGGGCGCGGTGCCGCCGGGGCGAAGATGTGCTCCGATAGCAAACCGAAACTTAAAACCCGTCAAATTTGTTCGGTTTTTCAGAAAGCCGTAAAATGCTTCGCGTGCCTTCTATTGTTCTGCAATTTGTTGATTTAGTGTTTTTCGATGACGCTGAGCAATTTTCTAATTGAAACCATGCCCTTAAACACAATATTAAAAAGTTAATTACGTAAAAATAATTAACAATTTAATTATCTCGGACTTTAATAATTTTCCTAAATGGGCTCCCTGGCCCAGGACCAAAACGACACAAGCCTTTTTCTGTGGCGACGCGTAGTTTTCGCAGAATTTGAAGCTTTTTGAGTTCTCTGAAGCACAATATATGTACACACACATATATATATATATATATATATATATATATATATATATATATATATATATATATATATATATATATATATATATATATATATATATATATATATATATATATACAGGGTGAAACAAGGAGACGGCAGGCTCTTTAAATCGACCGGAAAATTCGGTTTCTTAACCTATCGCGCTACGACTTTGTGCAGCGTTGCCCACAGATGGTGCATTTTTTTCGTAAAATTTGCAAAGAACGAACTTACCTGAGAAAAAAGTAAAGAAAGAAAAAGGCTTAGCTCCTATGGAAACGCAGTGACGCCACCGGTCTGCAAACAACACGGCGCCGTTTCGCACGGGAGACAAGAGATGGCGCAAGCAGTCGCGACGCCAACTGCCGCCAACGAACGAGCAGACGACGCCGAGAGCCATCGTGTTTAGCAGACAAGGAACTGCAGTTCCTTGTTGTTACCGCGCCTGTTTTTGTTTCTGTGACTGTCGCCGCCTGCGGAACGCGAGCCGCTTTTGAGTCGAAAGGATCGTCTGCTAAAGTGCCGGCTCTCGGCGCCGTATGCTCGTTCGTTGGCGGCGTTCGTTGCGCCATCTCTTGTCTCCCGTGCGAAACGGCGCCGTGTTGTTTGAAGACCGGTGGCGTCGCTGCGTTTCCATAGGAGCTAAGCCTTTTTCTTTCTTTACTTTTTCCTCAGGTAAATTCGTTCTTTGCAAATTTTACGAAAAAAATGCACCATCTGTGGGCAACGCTGCACAAAATCGTAGCGCGATAGGTTAAGAAACCGAATTTTCCGGTCGATTTAAAGAGCCTGCCGTCTCCTTGTTTCACCCGGTATATACAGGGTGTTTCGCGGAACCTCAGGACACGAATCGCTCCTGCGAAAACTACGCGTCGCAACAAAAAAGCGCTCGTGTCGTTTTGGTTCTGGGCCAGGGGCGCTATTTAGGAAAATGATTCAAGGTAAGCGATAAGTAGGGGGTTCATTACTTTCTGCGTAATTAACTTTTTTAACATTGTGTTTAAGGGCATCGTTTCCGATTAGAAGATTGCTCAGCATCATCGGAAAACACTCAATCAACAAATTGCAGAACGATAGAAGGCACGCGAAGATTTTACGGCTTTCTCGAAAACCGCACAAATTCGACGGGGTTTAAGTTTCGGTTTGCTCTCGGAGCGCATCTCCGCCCCGGCGGTACCGCGCCCCGTGGGAGAGTGAGTGCAACCAACCTCTGCACTGCGCTGTCATCGCCCGACGCAGCAGAGGCTGGCTGCGCTATCTCTCCACGGGGCGCGGTACTCGTCGGGGCGGAGATGCGCTCCGGTAGCAAACCGAAACTTAAGAACCCGTCAAATTAGTGCAATTTCTCAGAAAGCCGTAAGATGCTTCGCGTGTTTTCTATCGTTCTGCAATTTGTTGATTTAGTGTTTTTTGACGATGCTGAAATTTTCTAATTATAACCATGCCCTTAAACACAATATTAAAAAAGTTAATTACCCAAAAATAATTACCAACTTAATTATCCCGAACTCGAATAATTTTCCTAAATGGGCCCCTGGCCCGGGTCCGAAACGACACAAGCCGGTTTTTCGTTGCGATGAGCAGTTTTCGCAGGAGCGATTTGCCCTGAGTTCTCGAAACACCCTGTGTGTATATATATATATATGTATAAACCACCATTTAATATTCATAATTTTTATTATTGATCTTATCTTAAAATTTTAAGAACCATGTAAAAAGGGACAAGTAATTTTTATTTATTATTTATTTATTGGACCACATGGGAAGGGGATGGCTAAAGCCGTGGTGGGGGATTAGGGTTTGAGGGGGATAGAAGGTATCTGCGAGGCGTTATGCACGCTTGACAATTTCTCTGGGGTGCAGAAGGCATCTTGGTGGTCGTTATGCTTCTCAATCTTCCTGCCGGTATGAAAATCTGCCGGTCCAGTACTCGGAGTCACCTCACACTCTCTCGCAAGGCCACTCTTACTACCATAATGGGCGAGCTTGTTTTGGCTACGGGGTATGTTCAAAGGTGTCCAAGTAATGCGTCATGATCGGCATGTGGTATATCCTGAATATCTGTCCTGCCGGTGGAGAAGCGTGGGCCGTCCCAAATAAGGTGCAGGAGATTAGCTATGGACTCCGAGCCGCAGTGACTGCAGCGAACTGCTATGTCCGCGGCTGGAAGGGGGGGGGGGGGTACCATTTCCTGATGATATGCGATGTGAAGGCTCGCGTCTGCCAATACTTTGTTTAAGAATAGTTCTTGGGCGCGCGAGCGTCGTAGTTGCGGATCAACTTGGGGCGGCGGTGTTATTGTTGTAATAAATTATTTACGTTCCCTGCGGTATTTGGCTCTAATAAAGGAGAAGTACCATCAATATGACGTTCTGGATGAGTCTGTGATCCATGCGTTTGGATTAAGTGGTGGGTTGAGAGGCGGGTAAGCGGCGACTAGTCAATACTCCCTCGGGCTGCCGTGTCTGTGTTATCTGCCACTGCGTTCCCTCCTGTCAATCCGGTATGTGCTGGTGTCCACTGAATGCGTAGGTGGAGGCCCACTTCCTGTAAGTCGTGCACTCGTTTCCTTAAGGCCTGAGCCGTGGCGTCATCCGTGTCAATGTTCTCGATTTCTTCTAGCGCTTCCTTGGCGTCCGTTAGTATTCCTATGGAGTCGTGTTGTGGTAGGGTGCCGGGGATTGAGGAAAGGGCTCCCCATATTGCCAGGAGTTCAGCCTGCCGGGTGTCCCCATAGTGGAGGTGACAGCTATGGGCGCCATTTAGTTCCGGTCATGTGGGGCAGTACGAGGCTATGCCCCCTTGCCGTCGTTAAAACTGGCGTCTCTGTAGATGACCATGTGGTCTTGTTCGAACTGTTGGTGTTGATTGGCAATACGAAATCGAAGGGCCTCTTGTTCTCGGGACGGTATTGCCTGTTGTCTCATTTGAATAACCGGATTGTCCCATGGGGGACTCAGACTGGGGGCCCGATGGTCTACGTGACTCAGTTGGTCCCATGCTAACGTGCTGCGCCCTTGCACTGTGTTTTCGAGTCTATCTCTAAGGGCTTGTTGAGCATCAGCGCATGTCGCCCTTATAGGCGGTAGAGCCACTAATTCGATGAGCCGGTCTATCCGTGTATGTTTAGGAAGCCCAGTGATGGTGCGGAGAGTCGCACGATGCAGTAGCTCCACATCCTCCATATCTTTCTTCGAAAGGACGTAAATTGAGAATCCATATAGAACTCTGCCGACTGCGGCTGCCGGGCCAATGTCTGACAGGCCTTTTGTCACGGACCCCCGTATTTGTTAGACATTCGTCGTATAGCATGTTGTAGTGGGCTCCATTCTCGATAGGTCGGGAATGTGGAGAACTTCAGTTTCTATTTATGCATTTGCAGGAATTGTCAAACATGAGTTGCAGAGATGCCAGTTATGCAGGTTTGCAACAAAGTAAAAAATTAAACATCGAAAATAGCTGTTCAGGGTTCGATGATTTGCATTGTTTATCCCTAAATCTGTATTATATTATCTTCAGAGTTTGCTATAATGTCATGGATGTTGGGACCAGCCGGACGTTCATTTGAAGTGTTTGCATATATATCCACCTTTACAACTCTTTAAATAACTACATGACCTCGTCAGTAAATAAATTCTAAATTAAAAATGCTCGTTTGATTTTTATTTCAGTTATTAGCCTTCTATGTATTTGTAAAAATGGCCAGGACCAAGACAATTAATGACATATAAGTGTATATAATTATTTTAACAGTACCTTTTCTCGCACATACCGTGCCATCAGGCGAGTTGACGGTTACATTTCCGTTCTCAAAGCAGCTTTATACATATGGCACGCAGTGGCGGCCAAATCCTTCACGGCGTCTGTCGGTGACTGCAACACAAATATCAGTAAGCGTAGAGGGATATTATTTAAAAGCTTATGTTTTGTATATTTTATGTTGTTTCTTAGAAACCTCATGCTGCTGAACGGAAAATATTGAAACCAACGGTCTGATGAATAAAAAAAAAATAGACAACCTGGAGAACTGTTTAGTATCAAGTACCACATCCTAAAATAACTCATGTTTGGATTATGGTTGCTTTAGTTTAGTATATTTTATATTTCTTCAATATGAGACCGTTGATTAGTACCGGTTCGGCCAAACCATTTTGAATTCCTACCTTCAACCGCTCTCATTGCAGAAAAAGAATGACACTTCAATTTAATGTTATGTATAGAATGTGAAAATGCAACAGAAGCAAGAGGGAGTCTCAAAATGTTTTAATCGGACGCTCAGAGTAGTCGCTTATTCTATAAGTGTTTAATGGGATGGCATAGGGCACTAACATCATACTTTTATCACTTGTTTATGAGGAACAGTTGCACATAGTTTATACAGAACCCTGCATTAACGAAAGCTTGATAATGTTCGGTTCTCTTGCCGGTCATTGTCTAATTTTTATAAATTGAAGGCTGCACTGTGAATGGTGTCAACAATTCTGCTGCCACACACGACTGTAGTGGCGTTCAACGTCAACAACAGCGCGTGAAGAGGACTTAAAATTACGGGAGAAAGCAAGTGTACAGCCCGGCAAAGGTTGTCAGAATACGGCATAGGCTCATAGCAGCGAACTAGCTGGGAAAGAAAGGTAGATTTTTTTAAAGTGCACACGCGTTAACGGTAGCGCTTAGCTATCGCCTTATTAAATATCAGTAAATACTTAGCGCCAAATAGTTGTAAATACTGGAGGGTGAACACCATAATTAAATCGCCCGCGCGTGTATACCCCGCGGCAGTATAAGATGAGCACAGCTTGCAAGCCGAAGACGGTAAAATGGCAGACGTCACGCCTTCCGGCACGTCAAGCCATAAAACGTACTGCCACAGTAGGATAATATGAAAAGTGGCGGTTCGTTTCCAATCTCGACTTTAAGAACTTAACATAACCGGGGCTCCCGACATTAAAAAAAAATGGTGAACCCAAATTTGAATTAACAAAAAAACAAAAACAAAAAGAAAAACAACTCAGGAAATGTGGGCGGGACGCTACAATCCCCACAACACTACTCGTAAGGCGATATCTCGAATGGACGGCCGTATTTTGAGAAAAAGAGGTCGAGATTGAATAAGGCCGAGGAGGCGCGTGACGTCAAGTTACCTAGTTTTCTCCTCTCTTCCTTCGCCCCCTCGAGGCGGCGAGGCGGAGAAGACGCCGAGGCCGCTTTCTATCTTAATGGGAGAAACAAGACGTAAACATATCTGTCAAATGCGCCTCCTTTTTGAAAAATACGGCCATCCGTTCGAGATATTGCTGTATGAGTGATGTTATGGTGTTTGTAGCATCCGGTTGCACGCTTTTTCCGCGTGTTTTGTGGAATCCAGATTTCGGTTCAGCATCCCTTCAAGGACGCTCTGCCGGCCCTTGTTACTGCCCCCTCTACAATTAAGTAATAATCACTCAAAAGATATTTTGAGGTGCTTACTATCGAAACAATGCAAATTATAAAAAAGACGTAAAATATATTGAGGGTCTGCTATTCAATGAGAACTTTAAAGCTCATTTAATATTAACAATGCAGAAGAACAGTCGGTAAGCTTAACTTCTAACGTGCTAAATGTTCTCCCGCTTTTCAGTCACATGAGGGCAGTTTATAATTATCATTTTCATCGCACCTGCATCACATACCGCTTTTGATTCAAATTGCATTATAATAATGTAAACCGCCAACTCTTAAAGTTGAGTGCCCCACCAACGTTTTAGATGAGTGTCAGAACATTCTTTTTTTCAGTTTGGATAGGATGTCACCGGCTTGAAAGTGGTCTCTAAATTCAGAGTATCATATTGAACGCAATAAACAAACTAAAGTTGGTGACAGGTTGAGTACCCAGCGACAACCGACACTCAAAGATGTGAATATCACTCCAACAGCCAATCGCTTTCCCTTAAAAAGTGACGTCACTGAAATCAAGGGATCGTCGAAATATAACTTTTTTATATTGGCGACGTGCTCGGCTGGTGACAGCAGCGCCGTGCGTTCTTGCAGTGATTTTGCAGCACCGCCTGCTCCGGATTTACGTCTCGACGTCGTGCTGCCGGTATGCGCTTTTGACTGTTGATTTTCTGGGTTTTGACGACGTGAGAATTCAACTTTGGCAGTGTCGCCGTCAAAAGTGCTCAGTAGGCCCGCTTCATCCACCCGAGGCCTAGGAACGCCAAGCATACGGTCGACACACTCCGTCAGCACCTATGGCGTCTCTAAGTAGGTTTGCGGCTTGCTCCCGTCTC
>JAZHYW010049576.1:0-50970 GCA_037355805.1 Ixodes ricinus | reverse complement strand
AAAAGGTTTCAAGTAATTGATATTAACAGGTCCGACGAGTGCGCCGTTTAAGGAGCAACGTATTTGATATGCGAGGCGTGTAATTCACGTCTCTACAACAAATTGCCGTCCCATGGTTTGGCGAGTGAAACCAGAAATCCTTGGCTGTCGTTACTAAATGTGTTAGTGCATCCCCTATTACAAAAATCAGCACAAGCTAGTCCTAGCATCCCAGCTTCATGCTGGGTTATTGCTCCATCATGCCCAGCTTGCGGTGCTGGTCAAGCTGGTAGGATGCTGGCTCGTGCTGGGTGAATGTTGGGTGAATGCTGGGCAAATGCTGGGTCATGCTGGTTAAGTTGGTGGACTTCCCCACCAGTTGTACCAGTTTAAATAATACACAAGGTAAACAAGCCAAACTCTACAGAAAAGCCAGCTCGGCATCCAATTTATTATCTTAGTATTAGCGGCATTCTCACATAAGCTCAGATGCTACACATCCTCTGCGTTAACACAGTACTAACGGACGCACAGACCCGGGTTCTCGGTGCTAAACAAATAATGCCATAAAATATAGATTCCTTATCTCTCAACACGAAAAATATTAGACCCACGCCATAAACAGGCAATAACAATAACAAATACTACACGGATGTGAAGCGAACCTGGGTCCTGCCAGCAAAAGGGGCGAAGCGGGCTCTTGCGTAGTCGGCAGAGGCGAGGAAATCCATGTGGCTTGGACGGCATTGACGATGCTCCTCGGAACCACCGTCATTCACGAGCACTCACATGCTCGAAGACATGAAAAGACGCCTCAGTCGGGGCGTCCGGCTTTTTCCCGCGCTGAACGGACTGCCGCTCGCTGTCTCCTCCCATCCCGCTTCGCTTGCACCGCCGTTTAAGTAGTCTACAAACAACGCGCACAGAGCCGTCCTTTCGAAAATCTGCCCAAGATAGCCAAACCTGTCTCGAATTCTCCGCTCCTACAACTCTCTCTTTCTCTCTTTTCTCGCACAGAAAGTAAGCTCGCAGCGCGCCTGAAGCCCCCGGTTGTCTACCAAAAACGAGTTAGACAAAGAACAGGACGTGGCCTCGTCCCTGCCTTTGCCGACCTTGGCGAGCGCGCTCCCAGCAATGCCAGTTCAACACGCTTTAGCCGACTTTGGCGTGCGCGCTCCCAGCAAGACCAGCTTGACTAACTCGAAGCAGCTTGGGCCAGATTCAGAATCAGCTTGAACCAGCTTGACAAGCTTGAACCAGTTCAAGTACCAGCTTGCCCCCTGCCATGCCAGCTTGAACGAGCTTGAACCAGATTGACCAGCTCGAATCAGCTTGACAACCTTCAACCAGCTTCAGTGCCAGCTCGAACCAGCTGTCTTTTTGCATCCTGAGAAGATTGGTGGCAATGAGAGAATTGTATAGCTCGATGAGAGTATGCTTGCGTAATGATAGTACAACTGTGGGTGTTGTAGCCTGGTCAATGGATGGTCCGTTGCATGGAGTTCAAGAGCAGATGCTGCTCCCTCGTGCCTGTTGAGACTCCCGACGCTAAAACCCTAAAGAGGCTTTGTACGGAAACAATATGTTATGGAACAACAATTATCATTGATTGTTAGGATAGTGCTGAGATTCGGATCTAGCAGCTGATGTTCACTTTAGGCATCTCACCGTCAATCACAGTCTAAACTTCATTGACTAGAAGACGTGTGCGCACACCAACCTGGTGGTAGGCACCTGGGCGTACGCCAAGAGCGCTCTTCTATCTGCAAGGCGCGAGATGCATCATTTTATTGATCACCTCGGAAAGTTTATGTTTTGTAGCATAGAGAAGGCAAGTGGAAACACTGAAACACGCAATTCTTTGTCACGGCGGTTGACACATAATGCAGCCCCACTTCATACAGGGACTTTCCGTACCACGCAGAGGAGGACGAATGTCACAAGCCAGGTGACTGGGAGTGATTCGTGCGCAGAGCTCGTCACCGTACTTCATTGCACAAACAATTTCGCTTTTACCCACCGCTCGTCAGGTGCTTCTAACATGAGGTAGTTCTGGCACCAGCACAATCAACTGCTTCTCGAACGCCCCATATCTTATAAGCAGATTCGTGCCTATGATGCAGACTTCAGTGTCTTGGTGTGAGGACGCGGCGTTATCAGAAAGCTAACAAAAGTGATCCGCTTTTTAGCGCGTGAAAACTCGTGCCTTGCGTGCTCTTTCTCAACAAAATACTTACAAGTCGCTGGCTTATGCAAAAGTTTGGATTCAAATAAATATATTTGTTTTTCGTGCAGAACTGCGTTAGTGTCCCACTCGCGTCATCGCCGTCGGCCTGTTGCTCCTAGAATTGGTTGCCACTCCGAAAACACGGATGTCCGTATGTATCGCGAAAGTAACTCAACGTAAGCCGTCATAACATTCATTGGCAGCACGCTTCTTGATGCGTTACCTGTACGACCGCCAATCGTAGCCTAGGTAGTCGAGCGTAGTCGAATGCTGCTGTATGAATGGGCGTTTACCATAAACGCGAACTTGCCTCTTTTTCCCGTTTTGCACATACAGGGCTTGAACAAGAAATGTTTACTCGATAGGCTGAGGGTATAGAAGTCTCTCATTACAATGTCGCACTCCGTAACAATTCCCGAAAACATGAGAAGACGACGGAACAACGTGCTGGCGATGAGTGGCGACACCCTCCCAACGGCAAGACACTCTATGTTGCGACACATTTAATAAGTCGTAAATTACCGTGCACCACAATGTTCCAGCGCCTTAGAACTGAAGAGCAACCAAGAGCTCGAGCATTGGAGAGACCAGAGAACACGGGTCTGCTCGAACTCTTCCCGCGCCAGGGACTTGAAGATGCCCGCCGCCATTACTTTCGTAATGCAGTAACGCAAAACAATTCTGGTCGTTGAACACATTCATTGCGTTCATACGATATTTAAAACGACACCGTGGGACTGTAACGCTCTAGCCTTCGCTGTTGTGCAGGAGAGAAGTTTGTCGGTTCTAAGAACAAAACCGATGAACTCACTAAACGATCTGTCGACCGCCATGACCTTACAAAAAAAGCGAGTTATAAGCCAACTTTGGAGGTAGCTTCCCGCTAACTTGAGATTTTGGAAAATGTTTTTTATTGCTTCCTCCGTCGAGTGTAGGTTTGTGTCGATTACAAAATATGAACCGCTGAACCGGCTGCAATTTGAATTTCAGTGAAGTTTCGAGTCAAGTAGTGTCGAAGAATTTCGTCGTCAGACGAGGAAGAATAAAATAATTGACAACACGACACATTACAGTTATGTGTTTTCCTGTCCGTTATTAAAGCATTCCTAATGACGGGGTCTTAACTTAATAATGGAACTTAACTCGCTCTTCTTTCCACTTCCGCCTTTTGCGAGTAATTCATGTCAGTATCATAGGCCTTATAATTAATTCCCACATGCTCGTGAAGCAGGACATTGAATTCACTCCGTCGCCTCCTGTGATATCTTGGATATGTAAACTCACAGGGTATAACAAAAACTCAACTACACGCACCAGAACAGTATAAAAAGTGACGCCTATATTTCCGTTTTTAACTGCATAAGTTTTATGCCGTGTTATTCGTGATATTGATAATTCACTTTTTGATTCTGTGATGCATTTTTTTGCGGCACACGGGAACGAAGGAGCAAGTGGTGAAGACGGCACTGAATGCAGATTTGCGGAACACCGTGGTGATTCCTTCAATGTCCTTGGCCACTCTCGATTACACAGTCGGCACCGCTGATTACAAAGCGGCGAGGCAACCCCTAGGAATCAAGTGCACCGAAATGGAATATACCTCTGCTGTCGCAGGCGTAAGTGCATTTTCCTTATATTCAAGTAAATATTTCGGAAAGTTGCAATTATATGTTTTGCCAATGCTTGTTTGTCGCAAAGTGTTGCAAGATTATAAAAAAAACATAATAAAATTATTTACGCGATAGCCGTCTTGACCATGTAACTATTTATCTCGAAAGACGAGAGATGGGAAAATTACCGTCCGGGTAATTTAACAAATGAAGTAAAATGTGTTATTGGACTTTTTATATATTTGTTCTCTTGGACGTATTAACATCTAAGAACAACCGGCAGTTAAAATTTAATACTGAACTTGTTTATACAGATCTAAAATGCTAAGGGGCCTTCAAGATATTCATTAATCAGTTTTAGCGTCACACGAAAACAAATCGATGAATATATCGCAACCCGCTGGCATTTATCGCAACCCGCTGACTATGGATCACGTGGTAGTGACCCATATTGGAACAAGAACGTCACCCCTGGACTTTAGGTGGCATGAAGCAGGTTACCGCGTGATTGATAGTGGCAGCGAACACAAAAATGCCTGACTCACACTAGTATCAACCACATAAATCCGACAGTCTTTGTAGCTCCAGACACGTCACAACGCGACTCATTTCACCAGCCACCGGATGACGTAACTCATAGTGGTACTGAACATATCACCACGCGGCCTATAGTGGTATTTTGCCCAGTTAAGTGGAACGGCATCCGGCTCAATCTGACTGTTATCCGGCCATATATGGCTAACTGTAAGACCGCTAAATTCAGCAGGACGCTGCGCGCTATATTTACAAGAAAGACGTACACTGTTAAGCGAGGGGCTAAAAATTGAAACTTTGCTTCAGTACAATGCATTTTGCGCTAACAACATATATATTTCCGTTCCCCACTCTTTAGTGGGTCGACGTGATGACCACAGCAATCAACTCGTGAACCTTAACTGATTTCAAGAGCGAGACAAACAATCATAAGATTTATGAGAAGTAACATGTATATGCGTGTAGTTCCATCTCGTCAACCTCTTTAGTGGTGACGGCACATATATGCAAACTGAACTAATGCAAATTTAAAGCACAACTCAACTTGGTTAAGCCCGGTTTGTTGATTTACAAACTTTACAGAGCTTCCTTTTGTCTGAGCTTTGCTCGGAGATTATAAATGCAGTGAATTGTTTATTGAAAGAAACCCGTGCCTAGGAATGCGAAAAACAAGAGATTTCTCGAAGCGTTGTTGGCATAGGCGCGTGTGCCGCACTGAGGAGCAACGGTGAGTTCGCGTTGCCGCCCAAGCCCAATGTAAGGCATCACGGGCGTTTGAAGTCATGTTCCAGTAGATGCAAAAGTCAATCCCATGCTGTAAATAGTCACGGTCTGCCTTGACCGTTCTAGATTAGAAAGAAGAACAACAAATACTTCATTTTCTGTCCACGGTGACCTCAGCCGATGCTACGACCCGATAGGCTCAAGCAAGCAGCGCCACTTCTGCATCGCCTCGGCGTCAATATCTGCCTGCGTTTGCTCTCAGCGACTAAACCAATGACACACGGGAGATGCGCCGCGATTCTGCACTTTTTGTTTCTGCACAACCATTGACTTAACCGCAGATAGCAAGCCCTCGAAGAAAAGGATCGCCGTGACCATTCACTTTTACCTCTATCTTGGTAGGAAAAATAAACAAACAATTTTGTTCCAGTTTAAAACTTGGTTACTTCACCCGTGCGCTTTGTAGTTTAATTTTGCGGTGCAAAAAGCCGGGTTTGCATTTAGCACCCGCTAGATCAGATATTGGATAGAAAGGTAAACTTTTATTCGGAGCGTACACGTATAGCAGTTTCTCTTCGAAGTGAGACTAATAGTGGCATTACCAATCAGAACCAAAATGACAGAAACTCAATTTAATGTGTCAGTCTGGAGTGTATGAACCATGTCCGAAAAATCAAGCCTCGAATTGAATGATGTCGGACTCCTTAGCCGCCGACGGGAACAAAATAAACGAGAAGAAATTCTTCGAGCCTGCGTCCAACGTATCGAATACAGAATGGTGCCAACGGGTTAAACGTTATTTTAAAATATCTCAAAACTTAAATTCGCATGCTCGGGACACTGAAATTTTGCGCATATTACGCACCTGGCCGGAAAATTTTAATGTTTTTTTTTTGTTTTTTTTTGAAACACACTTTTTGGTGGTCAAAAGTCAGGAGTGAAAGAAATATTCAAATGGCTCAGGAATCACTTTTGCTTTTTTTGGTCTAAGAAACCAAAACAACGTCAGAACGTCTTTACCCTTTTTGTTGTCTCTGCTGAATCAAACAGTTCAAACGTTCAAAACATTGTTTCCCACGTCCGAGTTTGTATATTAATCTGTTCTCGGGGACCCAGTCGAAGGCTTTTGAAAAGTCTATGAAAATTTTGTCTGTTTGTTTGGAAAAATGTAGATTAGTATGCAGATCGTTGGTAAGGTAACCATGCTGGTTAGAGAACAACAAATTATTGCTATCCAGATGCGACATTTTGTTGCTGAAGACGATATGCTCAAGAAGCTTGTATGAAACACTAGTCTGTGAAATTGGCCTGTAACTATTTGAATAATTTAAATTACTTTCATTACCTAGGGGAGGCGAAAGCCTCTCCTACGTGGTTTGAGGCGGAAGCCTCAAACATTGGGTGTGCACTGTGGGCCCCAGCAAGCCACTACCACCAACACGTCGGCACCCCTGTTACGTCAACTGTCCCAACATCGCGGCTCGATCTGGACATTGCTGGTGTAGACAGCATTTGCCAGATTATCCATAACATCGTTCGAAAAGAGGTCCGAAAGCTTCGACCCGCCGCTGACCGACCAGCTTCACTCCCCACCGCCGAGGCTGTGCGGGAAGAAGTTCAAAGAGCCGTCGAACTAGAGCCTGCCATCAGCGTGGCAGCCCCCGAGGAACCCACGCTAACTTACGCCGCCAAGGCCACATGGCAACCGCCTCTTCCTCGCGCCTTTGTCGCGCTGCCCCAAATTCAGTCTCCTGCGCCGCAGTACGACCGACGCCAGGACGACCAGGTCCAGTACGCATGAATTAAGGCCAGCTGAACAGAGAAAATACGCATGCCAGGCGCACCGTGCACACCCGAAAATTGACGTGTGGTGAACGGCCAACCAACACCCTATATGGTACCACTGCTGGCAGGGCGTCCACGTGTACCGAGTGTGCAGCTTGGGATTTACGCCGAATGACCCTCGGCCCCGCCTGGGACCACAACAAAGGGACATAAAGCAGTTCCTGTGCCGCCCCCATCTTTAGTACAGGGTTCTTCCCGGGGACCCCGCTCACCATCCCCACGACGTCCGGCATCGCCCCTTCTCAAGGGCTTAAGCTGGGCTAGTTGAATCATTGCTTTCAATGGGCCAGCAGAACAAATCTTTCACCACAAACAAAAAACACCATTCACAGTAATGTAGTTGTAACTGTTTAATGCTCGTCTTTGCCTTTTTTCTCTTTCCGAGTAAATAATTTATTTTTATTTCTTATCGCTTAATTTAAAAACTGTTTTCTTGTTTTCTAAACCGCCATTCAATTTTTTTTTGAGGATGAGGCGGTTGCGCATATTTCTTTCTTTTATCCTTGCCCGGATTGCGTGGATACGAAGAGGAGCGTTTCTTCCTTATGGAGGAGTGCAACTGAAGGGGCACTGACACAGTTCTCCCCCTTGTCCTTGATGGCTAGGGCCTCTAGTAATTCACGCGCGAGTTGGTTTATGTTTCTTCCCACAATGTTAACTTCCTCTACATTTGCTTTTGAGGATGAGGCGGTTGCGCATTTTTCTTTCTTTTATCCTTGCCCGGAGTGCGTGGATACGAAGAGGAGCGTTACTTCCTTATGGAGGAGTGCCACTGAAGGGGCACTGACACAGTTCTCTCCCTTGTCCTTGATGGCTAGGGCCTCTAGTAATTCACGCGCGAGTTGGTTTATGTTTCTTCCCACAATGTTAACTTCCTCTTCATTTGCTTTTGAGGATGAGGCGGTTGCGCATTTTTTCTTTCTTTTATCCTTGCCCGGATTGCGTGGATACGAAGAGGAGCGTTTCTTCCTTATGGAGGAGTGCAACTGAAGGGGCACTGACACAGTTCTCCCCCTTGTCCTTGATGGCTAGGGCCTCTAGTAATTCACGCGCGAGTTGGTTTATGTTTCTTCCCACAATGTTAACTTCCTCTACATTTGCTTTTGAGGATGAGGCGGCTGCGCATTTTTCTTTCTTTTATCCTTGCCCGGATTGCGTGGATACGAAGCAGGAGCGTTTCTTCCTTATGGAGGAGTGCAACTGAAGGGGCACTGAAACAGTTCTCCCCCTTGTCCTTGATGGCTAGGGCCTCTAGTAATTCACGCGCAGAGTTGGTTTATGCTTCTTCCCACAATGTTAACTTCCTCTACATTTGCTTTTGAGCAGGGACACAAACCGTAACCGAAACCGAAAACCGTTTAGGAACGAAATTTTTTCAGTAACCGTAACCGTAACCAAACCGTTATTTGAAATTGATAAAAACCGTAACTGTAACCGTAACCGTAAGTTATTTACCGGTAACCGGTTTTAACCGATATTAACCGAAAAAATAAAAATATTAATTTTTCTCAAGTATGACCTGGAGGGGATGTCGTGGCAATATGACAGAGTTACTTTCAGCGAGTGGTGCATCTGGTGACGCATTTCCGTTCAATCGAACTTTAAGATGAAGAATACTTAGTTTGAATCAGTGGTCGTGCTTATAATAAAAAAGTTTATTTCTAAATCTGCCACACTCCTACATCGCTACATGTATTCAGTACGTGTCGCCTTTAGGGTATTAACTAAGAAGTTCGATTTTTCAGATGTCCATCCGTTTGGTTCTATCAAAACCACCGATGTTCATGACATGCAGCAGCCAGTATGAAGAAACGAGGCAAATTGACCATCATGCAGAGCTGGCGGAAAAGAAAAACTTCCTATTCATTTAGTCTGAAACGTGTCGCGAGTGACGATTTTGAGACAACAAAGAAAGAAACAAAAAGTCAGAGGGTTTGACAATGGCGTTTTGTATGATATATCTATATTGTTAGGGTGATGCTGTCGGCAGCAGAAAGGACAGGACAGGACACGATGATAGAACAGACATACGATTTATGGAGGCCGAGCCGGCCCGTGGGGCCTGGCGCGAGATGGTCGTGCGCGCCACTGCCCCGTCGTCGTCTTCACCTTCCTAACAGTACTCCCTCCGACGAAAACGGCCGACCCGGCCGGTGAATAAATGAACACATGAAGCACACTTACAACGCCACACACACAGAAGAACAAAGGACGGCTGCCGACAGCGAGGGTGAGGATGAAGATGAAGACGTTGAATTTCGGCCTCTTCCGCAGCGTCACAGACCTCTGCACCAGCCACACGACGGCACGGTCCGGGCTGGGGGACTCACGTCACTGAGAAGCGTCGGAACGTCGGGGGCTGGGGATAGGGGCGGGGGATCGTCTGTCGGCTTCGTCTGATGGGCTTCGTCTGATGCGGCTTGTCATGGCGTCTGGGCGGGGGCTGGGCGACGGAGCCATGGGCTGGTGTTTGGTCTGCTGCTGCGGATGACTGCCTCAACGAGGCGGGTTCACAGGATCATAGCGGCGCCGATGTTCAATGAAGGAGATGAGTATGGCTCCGCACCTCCACCATACTGTTAGGGTGATGCTGTCGGCAGCAGAAAGGACAGGACAGGACACGATGATAGAACAGACATACGATTTATGGAGGCCGAGCCGGCCCGTGGGGCCTGGCGCGAGATGGTCGTGCGCGCCACTGCCCCGTCGTCGTCTTCACCTTCCTAGCAATATATACATTGTCACGAATGACAAGTGATGAGGCGGTGAATAACTGAGTATACTAAATGTTTAATCAGGTGAACTTCTGCCCAAAAATGAAGAAGGAAACAAAAGATAACGGTAGAGTGTCGCGGGCGTTGAAGTCGGCGAAAGAGCAGAGTCGAACGCTGGGGCGAAACTGACTGCGGCTCGGCATGCGTAGGCCCTTATGTACACCATGTTGAATTAACCTGAGACTGGGTTTTTTTGTTTTGTGTGGTTCTTAGGTGTATTGGCCCAACTACCGTTTAATGTGTGCGTGTTTCCTCCTCTTTTTTTATGTGGAGAGGGCGAAGGATGATTCCGAAGTATGAACTGATCCTTTTGTTTAATTTTGAAGGTCAATGGATGTTGCCTTATCGCATCGACCTGTAAAGGTTGTCACCGTTTTTGCATTGTGTGAAGACTGTGGCGCTTGAACTGTTTAGACTTCGACCCTTTGCTTTTTTTTTTTGGAGATGATCTTAAGATTGTATCTATATAAGGAGGTGGACTAAATAAACCAGTTAGCTGAGTTTGAAACGTCGTCCTGTTTATTTTCTTTCCCTTCTACGTTTTGATGTTTCTTCTATACCCCAGTCTCAGGTTAATTCAACATGGTTAATATTCACCAGCTCGCCTGCACCCTTACGATTTTTTCCTTATGTACAGTCGGCACGGAATGAAACACGAACAGTGGGTGCATGGTTTTCGCTAGATGCTGCACCACCTGAACCAGATGGGAGCTGCAAGAAGATGGCTCCTCCTTCGATGTGCTAGACTCTTGCTCAGTGCATTCAAACCTTCGGTGTTGCGTCTCTAGGTGACTCAGCGAGGGTTGAAAACCATGCGCTCCTTGTTCGCGTTTCATTCCGTGCCTACTGTACATGCGTGGGCTTCTGGAATAATCGGCACAGAAGGTTCGGCGTGTAGAACTTTCTGACCTCGAACAAGCAACACGGTTCTCGAATTTACCAGAACATTACATTAGATGTCAACAAAAAGGCGTCCCCGTGGCCAGGAATCGAACCCTGGCTTTTCGCGTGGGAGGCAGGCACTATAACCGTTAGGCCACGCGCGCGCTGCCTACTTGGCAAGCTGCGCGCGCGGCATTACTCCCCCTTTAAAAAGTGCATCGCCCCGATGCATCACAAAGCAAAATAAAGCAAACAAAAGAACGGTAAGCTAAACAATCATTTGAAACACATAAGGTCCACTGTCCTATCGAGCGTAGTACGGCTTCATGCGCCCGACGTGGATGACGTCTGGTCGTGGAGGGCGGCGTGATGAAGTCTGTGTTCCGTCGGGCATCACCTCGTAGTTCAGATCCCCGAGTCGACGAAGCACTCTGTAGGGTCGAAGTAGCGGTTCAAAGTTTTTCGCTGAGACCACGGCGGCGGATCGGTGTCCACACCCACACCCTGTCTCCGGGCTGGAAGTGGACGTCCCGACGACGAAGGTTGTAGCGGCCAGTGTCGATTCGTTGTTGGGCTTAAATCCGGAGTCCTGGCGAGCTGGCGGACTTCTTCCGCCCGTTGGGCAACCACCTGGGCGTCGTCGCTTGCGTCGACCTGGGCGTCGTTGGGCGAGCCACCTGGGCGTTGTCGCTTCCGTCATCATGACAAGAGAAAAAGCCATGGAGAAGGATGCCTCGTCGTCGAACGCGCCAACGCACTTGGCCGCCGATGACGGAGCCGCCCTCGTCCAACAGACAGGAGATGCCATTTCTGCCTCCTTTGCCTCAACCTTGGGAGCTGCCCTGCTTCCAATCATCGATGCCCTGGCCGGTCTCGCCCCACACGTCCAGCAGTCTCAGCAGTCCCTGTCGCAGAACTCTGAACGCGAGCTATTTGAACGTCCGCACGGTGAGCTCGAACATCCACAGACGCGCCAAGAGATCGCTTCCAGCATCGCCGGATTCCTCCCCCTGCTTCCGCCGGAGGTATGGCTTATACGGGAATCATTTCTACCAGAGCCACCAACGCGATCCGACTACCTCCGGTGGAGCACCCACCGCCCATTCTCGGAGCGAGGGTCCGTCAGGCCTAAAACATTCTGAGCGACCTCGCCCAGAACACCAGAAGTTTGTCAACGACAGATGTCCACGAAGATCCGGCATCTCCACCCGTATCGGTTCTACTGGGATGCCATGCTCCGCGAACACCAGCACCTCATTTTCGATTGACTGGAACTCTTCCACGTCGTCGCGAGAGGGAACTGGAGGACGGCTATCCTTTACCAGACGTCCAGGCTCGAGTCCGAGGTTTTCAGAGAGCTCCCCGACCAGCTACCCAACCAGCCTCGACGCGGACGCTGCATGTCTCGTGCTTCCGCGAGCACCAGATACCGACCAGGCACCAAGTCCGAGAGGGCCCCTAATCCTAAGTGAGTACGGCAGCTACCCTGGGTCTTCAAGACCCACCAGTGCCGTCATCGACGGCACGGTCGTCTCCTTGACGCTCCTGGGTGTTTTGCCGGTCGAGGACGTTCTCGCCCATGCATTTTGCGAGGCTTGCGTCTCGGCCGACCTTGCCCGTGCTTGATCTTGGACCGAAGAAAACGACCCATTGGATCTGGACTCGACGGCCACCGCCGCCGAGTTAATCCTGGAGTGGCTCAGCAGGACCGACAGTGTCATCGAGCCTTACGCCGATGACAACTCCTTCGACACCTACGATGGCGAGGAGGAAAACCGCACCAACACAAAGGAACACACTACAGACAAACAACGCGACGTCGAAGCCTCCGAGTCGGACCTGGGTAGCACTGCCTACAAGTCGAAAGCGACGGGACCTCCGCCGCCAGTCCACCCGACCAAGCAGGCACCTCAAGTCGACTGGGCAGTGTTTAGTGACGCATGTAGTTTTCACGGGCCGCCCGACTTCGGCGCACTTTTCATTCGCTGCATGAAGGCTTCTTGCTTCACGGCCCGACCCCTCTCCCTGACCAGGTCCCCACGATCGATGCCGCCGTAACCAACATGTTGGCGGCATCATCGAACGCTCCTCACGTGGTCCGTACCTCAACCCCGTCTTCCTCGTATCCAAGTCAGCCACCGAGTCCCGCTTTGTTTTAGACTGCGCCGCACTTACTCCTTACCTCCAGGCACCTCAGTTCCGCCTTTCTCCGCTACCCCAGGCCATCAAAGTAAACTTCCTCCCGCCCCAAGCGTATATGGTGAAGCTCGACCTTGCCGAGGCCTTTTATCATATCACGCTTCATCCCTCCTCCCGTAACCTGACCACATTTAGAGTAGGCCGCCGTTACTGCCGTTTTTGCCGTATGCCCTTCGTAATACGCCCGGCGCCGTTTTACATGCAGCTCTTGGCAACAGCCATTGCTAGGGAAATGCGCGCGCGTGGACTCTGGGCTTGGTCTCCCATAGACAACTTCTTGTGCGCCCATCCCGACCCAGACAAGTTGGCGTCTACGGTGCGCCTCCTCGTGGAGGACTTGTTGCGGTCAGGATTTCGCTTAAACCTAAGCGACACGAGCAGAGCCCACGCGACGCATGGGTTTTCTTGGGTTCAGGCTCGACACAGCCGAGGACACCATTTCGCAGACGCCAGGACGGCTCCGAGCCATTCCTCGTGTCCTTCGCTCGCTGGAGCGTCCACTTCCCCTCAAGGCGCTCCAGGGGGCGGCGGGCTACTTGGCATTTTACTTTTCTCTCTATGGCTCTGGGTGCTTTTCTTCTTCGTCCACTGTTTGACAAAGTTTCAAACCAAATTCCCCTTTAACTCAACTGGCTTTCCTTTCTTCTGCGTGTTTGCCGACTTTGCCGCACTGCCAACCTCTCCCCTTCCCCCGCTACCCAACAGCGCATGGGCAGATGCCTCCGGAGTCGGTTACGGCGTAGATGTTCGGGACTGTGCGCAGGCAATCATCGCCCCTCTCCCGAGGCTAATATACCTCCGGGAAGGACTCGCCGTGTTGTGGTGCGCGTGTATTGCCGATAAAGGGACTCGTCTACACACGGAGAACATAGCGTTGGCTCTCGCTCTGCGCCGCGGCCATGGACGAGCTTTGCCTTGGGCTATTGCCAGTGCCATTTTTCTTCATTTATTTATTTATTGACATTTATTGAAAAACCTCGGGAAACCCTTCGGACGTTGCCTCGATCCTTCAGCCACCCTCAGCACGAAAAGGAAAATATGTCTCGCGCCGAGAGCGCGAGGACTCGATGGCCCGCCGGCTCGCCATCGAGTGTCAAGCGCGCAGCGGCAGGTCGGCGGGGCTCATGACCGACGGAACCCATTTTATTGACATATCTTCATTAAGAAAAAGAAGAGAGACGGCACTGGCAATAGCCCAAGGCAAAGCTCGTCCATGGCCGCGGTGCAGCGCTAGAGACAAAGCTGTGTTGTCCGTGTGTAGAAGAGTCCCTTTCTCTCCTATGCACGCGCACCAGAACACGGCGAGTCCTTCCCAGAGGTATATTGGCCTCGGCAGAGGGGCTATGATTACCTGCGCACAGTCCCCTACAAGTACTCCAAAACCGACTCCAGAGGCATCTGCCCATGCGCTGTCGGGTAGCGGGGGAAGGTGGAGCGGTGGGCAGTGCGGCAAAGTCGACCAAACACGCAGAAGAAAGGGAGGTCAATTGGGTGAAAGAGGAATTTGGTCTGAAACTGTGTCAAACAGGGAACGAAGAAGAAAAATCCCAGAGCCATAAAGAGAAATGTAAAATGCCAAGTAGCCCGCGGCCCGTATAATATAATATATTATAATATAATTATATAATGTAATATAATATAAGCACACCCGACCGGACATTGAGAGGCCCAGAGTTCAAATCCTGGCTCCGCCGTTTATTTCGTTTTTCGGCGGTTTCGTAAAACATTGATTCATTCGAGGAAGTACTGTTCATTCATCTGAATATTTTCAGAATATATATATATAAGGTACGTCCGCACTTAACTTTCATTTTTTTTTGCGTCCGCGCACCTTTATTTATTTTTTCTTACATATAAATGCATCATTTTTCTAGCGTCACAGAATCGGCCAACGAGAGACGTGCGCTTCGATAACCATAGGCAATTGCTTGGAAATAGCAAACATGACGTAGGTGTAACATGGCACAACAACGAAGACTAGGAAAAGGAACGAACAACACATGACCTATTTTTACAGCTTTCTGTGTTGTTACTGTGTTGTTCGTTCCTCTCCTTATTCTTCCTTGTTTTGTGCTATTGAATTTACATTATGTTTGACTTTCACCAACTAGCCCAGCTCTCAATTTTATTACTTTATTTCACTTAGCAGTATTTTACTAGAGGATGGCTATAGTTCTGCTCCTTCCTTCAGAGTGGGCGAAGACTCGTCTGCATGTATTAGGTTGAAATCAACTATAGCGACGAGAAGGTGCGAATGGTTCTTCCAGCACCCAGTGGGAACTTTCTTAGGGTTGTTTACAAACGCTGCCGAACAACAAAGTAGGAATGTTTATTTTCATTTTTATTATATAGAATGCGATGATCCCCGAGTAGCGGAAGCAATAACCTGTATGCTCGGGTATCAAACTATATAATGTAAGTAGATGTAATGAACAAGCGTTGTAGCTAGAAACGCGTGCAACTTTTGACCAATTAGAAGTATTAAGACGTTTCTAAGTTTCTTGAATTTCACGTTGTTGGAAATCAGGGACTATTTTGAACCGTTTATTATAAAACGGCTGTCTAGCATTTCAATTAAACAAATTATTGGAAAAACCGAAATAAACCGGTTTTTAGGAACGTGTAACCGGTAACCGAAACCGTAAAAATTAAAACCGTAAAAAACCGAAACGAAACCGTTATCAACAGGAAGCGGTAACCGTAACCGTAACCGAAACGTTATATTTTTCGGTTTGAGTCCCAGATCTAAAACACAAAAAGTCGCATTTTCAAGTCGTAAAGATCGCCAGTTTTGCCCGCCCTGCTTTAGGCAGAAACATGGCGGCGCTAACGAGGAACCCGGTGAATGAAGTGCGAATAATGCAATCGTAGGAGTTTTCATGCGTGACGACGTAAACCAGCCATTCTCTTGCAAGTTCTGTTGCTTAAACATTCTTTATCTTTCCACACACTTCCGATGTCAGCGTTATGGAACATATAAGCTTCTGTGCGCTTCAGGGCATTTGACGGTGTCCTGTGAATCCTTAGAACACTCGCCTCGTGTTGCACTCCATACAGCTCTGTAACAACAAAATGCTGGACGAAATTACGTCCGTGAAAAGCACGCCATTCTCTCGCATATCCTCAGTAAAACGTTGCTTTGTGCGCCCGTCAAGCTTGGTGCGCACGAAACTTGCATTTCTCGTAACGTTCTGAATTGGTTCACTATACTGCGTCCTCCTCCGTTGAACGGTTGAAAGGCGGGCCATAGAAAGTATCTCCGATAGATATTTTGTGAGCAGCGCTACTACAAATATGACAGATAACTTCAGAAACTGGGATTGTGTTCTTTGTGTTTAATAGACGTTGTTTACGTTTATTTTTTAATGCGAATAGCATTTAATGCGAATAGCATTCTTTGGATACTTCACGCACTTTTCGTCTATGTATCTATCTATCTGGCTATCTAACCTCTTACGCCGCGGGTCGATAAACAAATAAAAAAGACCGGCGCCGGCTGGGATTCGAACCGTTGACCCTTTGATCAGCAGGCAGACGCGCTAACCACAGAGCTATGAAGGCAGTCATTCAACGCACTTAAACGGTTGTTTATATCTTACTATAGACGCGCTTTACAGCGCTGTCACAGCTACTGGTGCGCGCGCGTTCCATGCACGAGGGCTCATTCCGCTCTCGTGAGGCTGAGCACGGCCGCTAGCTCACCCTCTCCCGCGCTCGGGAGAGGGTGATGTAGCGGCCGTGCTCAGCCTCACGAGAGCGGAATGAGCCCTCGTGCATGGAACGCGCGCGCACCGGTAGCTGTGACAGCGCCGTAAAGCGCGTCCTATGGTAAAGATATAAACAACCGTTTAGAGTACCGTTGGTTGAGACTAGCTGAGACGCCAGAAAGTCTGGTCGGTACCATTTTGAGTGTTTGTGCGTATGGCGCGTGCTTTGCTCGCCTTCCTAAGTGACACAAACGCACGTGCTGGGCTGCGGAGATCGTGCGCAGGGCTGTGAAAGTGTCAACAAATTTAGAATCGCCTCAAGAGTGGGCTGGCGTATCTAGAGTGTGCCGGCCACCTGACGAACGCGCATAACTCCGCACTGTTTGATGCTATTCGCATTAACGTAGATAATCATTCCCAAAGGATGGGTTCTGCTGATTTTTTTAGATAAGGTTGTCAGCGCACCTGTTGGCTCATTACTGCTTTTAAGCACTGTGTCCATTCCTGCTTCTTCTTGGCTCAGTCATTCACTGCCTTTTTAAATGATTGGTTCTGTTCCACGCGTCACCAATTAGAAATATATTTAGTGACATGAACACCCTTCGACGAGCAATCATGTTCCTAGTGCATGGCGTAATTATGAATTTGGCTGTTTGCTTCTTCGTGCGTTTTTTTTTTTTTTTCGACTCGAAGTGACTGTGTACCACGCATTAGGGCTTAGGATTGTTTGTGGAAACGTAAAAATTAATAGTAATATAAGCCTGATATCAGCTGACCAACAGCAGACATTGTTATATTCATAGCAAAAGGGGTATGAATGAAATAATGCAACTAGCAACTCTACGAGAGCCTACTCTATTCCCTTGAAACGACGTAGTTTTTGTTTGTTTTGTTTGGGTCATATGAAGCTTTTTCAATATCTTACATTTCTACCCATTCCGATAAAGAACCGTGATACTCGATTACTGTAATGGCGTCGGGCTCATGGCACGTTTCCAGAAAAACATTTTATACGTCATGAAAAATAAACGGGGGCGTCCTGCAAGGCTGCCCGGGCCGCGCGCGAATAAGCACAACTACCGAAGCTACCTAAATAAAAAATGTTTTTTTTACTTTTACTTTTTAAACGTGTTGACTTCTTGTTGATTCTGGATTACTTTCTTTTGACTTTGACTTTCTGTTGACATGGTCAACAAAAAAGTTTGTTGACCTTGTATCGAAACTTTTCTGATGATTTTCTTCAGCCCCGGCCCAAGAAAAGCTGCTGATTTTCTATTAACTTTATGTTCACTTTTTTTGCTGACTTTCTATTGGCAGTGCCATCAGAATGACGGCAGGCGTTATGTTTACTTTGTGTTGAAAATGTTCAGTTGACTTTCTGTACCCAATGTCAATAAAAAAGCTACGAGACTTTCTGCTGACTTTTTATTTAACATCGTACACCTCGACTGGATGTGTCAAAACTCACAAAGTCCCTCAATCATCTCTGACAAGGTGAGAAGGAGCAGCTTCAGTTGTTCCTCCTCCAGCGCGAACCTACTACCCTTGACAACGCTTCGGCGTTCGTGCACCTCGAGTGCGCGCGTGCAATCAAAGCACGACGGAAGGCATGGGGTACGTGCTGGAGGCAGGGCGTTCGAAAGACACGACCTGCAGTTCTCATTTCTGACTATAGTGACTTCAATGACCATACTAAATAGTCAACACGCAAACAAAAGCAAAATAACTATTTGAAAGTGGAGAAACTTCGTCCGACTGTGGCTGCTATGCTCTCGTCCTGACTGGTGCTATGCAGAGAAGCGATATTTTCTTCTAGGAGCCGTTTTTGTGGATGTTGTTTTAGCGACTGCGCCGAAATATTATTTGTTGTACCAATGCTTTTAGTAAGAGATAGAGTCCACGAAGTGCTGAGGTGGTCACCGGCGGAAATGATTACCTTCAATCTGTAGGCTATATGAGGCTCTGGAGCAGTCAACGGGAGCGTGATTAAGGTGCTCTAGTGCTTCATGGTGTTTGTGTTTGTGTTCGTTTCTAATGTGTAGTCATAGGCGTAGACTTCGGGGGGGGGGGGGCATCGGGGCTCGTGCCCTTTTTGGTGAGATCCGGGGGAGCCCCTCCCGGGCACGGGTCATGATCCTTAAAGGGACACTGACAGGGTATTTATGCTCGCCGAGGTTTTTAGTTGTACGTGACATATGAGAGCCCAACTACCCAGAACAGAATTTGCGGCTCGAAATTCGGTTTCTTTCCGCCCGAAAACCGCCGATCGAGAACTGGCCGGTTCGAGTCTCGCTCACTCTCTTTTCCGTGGTCACGGGCCGTTTTCAAAGCATCGATGCGACCACCAAATTTAATCAAAGTCGTGGGTCATTGAAGGCACACAGTCAATATTAAAAATAGAAGAAAATATCAAACCCATTTCTTGTGGTTTCACAAAAGCTGCCAATACGTTGACTGAAAAAAAAGGTAGCACAGACAACCGGAAGCTTTCTGTGCGTTCACTGCATAATTCTCAAACATGGCGTCGTTTCGCGTATCGTGGGACTAGCACTAGCGGATGGCAGCGGACGACGGGCGTTGGACCTCTACTTCAGAACTGCCGTTCACGGTACTGGCGAATTCTGTCTTTCTTCGAAAGAGAAATTTCGGACCGATCAAAAGAACTGATATTCATCCCGTACGACATGCCCGACCAGCAAGCCGTTTGCACGAAGACGTCGCCAAGCCGTCGTCCCTTCTCCTGGCTGAAGACATCGCTCGCCTCACACGTCAAGCTAACGAATTGCGTACTTCGAGTTGAATACGCACGCGTACGGTTACTTTACGAGGTGCGAATGTGCCCTATGCGTGGTGCTGCTCGACTTCGCCGGGAGTGCATCTATCGAAGGGAAATCGGCAGCAAACTTCGACATACTGTCTACCCGCTACATAACTACGCATGGTAGAGTTCCTCAGCAGCTCAGTCGAAAGACGTCCGCTTCACACGCAGTGGGGCATGGGTTCGCTTCCTGGTGTGGGTGTACCTTTTATTATTATTTTTTTGTCAAGCATTCTAGCGATGGTTATGTCATTTCTTTTACAATCATCACAGAAAAAAAAATTGTGGACGATACGTCGCTGAACTAAATGGTACGGATTCCATTTTTGCCACCAGCGAACTCAATGTATATCACTTTCCACAATATGCAAGGAGCATATGAATCGGGTAGCGTCCGCTTTTCCGAGCTTCGCGTAATGGTTCTACAGGAATTGCAGCCAGCCAGTGATCCCAACCCGTTGATCTTTCGGAAACTTGTGCACTCTAGCCACTTTCAGATGCAGGACATGTGAGGCAACTCTTCACGCAACATCTTGGGAGTATTCTTTTCGGAGCTGATCACGGGAATTCACCACGGCACTCGGGCACTCACTACTAATTGCCAACACTTCAATGTACAAAACAACTCATCTTGAAGTACAGAACAGCGAGCGGAACAAACATAACTGCAAAGGAATACCACGGCGACCGAACGCATTTTGTCTGCTACGTGCGGAAAGAGGAGGAAAAAAAAAACCGCACGGTCGGTTGTAGTTACGTGGCTTCCGCCACTCACGCTATCCTCTCCATTCTCCGTTTCGGTTTCGGTTTCGCGCAGTCGCGTTTTTTGGCTTTATTAAAAAAATACGTGACTCTGTAGCAAAATATTAATTGTGCAATATTCCGACACCATAATGAATCGCCTGACAAAAAAGGAAAAAGATTTTGGGGGGTGTCAGTGTCCCTTTAACGAGACGCTGTTTACGTGCCATGTAACGGGCTTTCAGTAGTGGCATGTAAACAAAATAACGCCTACATTGCCTATATTGACAAAATACATGGGAAATGGAATCCTAGCGTGCTTTCGTTAGCTTGAATCTCCAGTTCTGTCGAAAAAGTAACGCGCAGCAACCCCCCCCCTCGAAGAACTTCTCACGCCTGCCCCCCCCCCCTCCCCCCCGGGGAAATTGGAAAGTCTATGCCGCTGTGTGTAGTTGTGGGATGTATGTACTTAGTACCCTTCAAATACCACGGGAACATAATTTACTAACAAAATGTAAAAAAACAAAATCGTGTTATTTTAGTGTTATTTGGCTGCAGCCAATTTGGATGAGAGTGGAAAGCCATAGTAAGCTCCCAAACATTGTTGAATAAATAGTTAAGCTGTAAAGAATTCTTTTTATTTTTTAAACGGCTGTAGCTATTCAATTGAAAAGGTGCAGAACAAGCATCTTGGAGGCGACAGAAAGTCCGTTAACTTTCTTATTACAAAGTGGACCAATATTTAAAAGGAAGTCAACAGACAACCTACAGTCAGATGAAAAGCTACTGACATTTTATACCCTCTGATGATTATTTTCTACAATCTTTCAACAGAAAAGCATCACAGTTTTTTGCAAGGTATTCTACCGCTTGTTGCAGATAATGGCTTTCTTGAATATGCCGTTGCTGCTACTGGATCGGACACTTTACGACCGTGCCGGAACACAAGCCACGCCGGTGACACGTCATTTCAATGCCAGTGTCCTTTATTGCTATGGCTTGTGACAGACGGGGCGATAACCCCGTCTGTCAGACGGGGCGACGGGGCCCCGACTGTCACAAGCCATAGCAATACCAGACGGCCAAAGACGGCGCGAGCACAATAATAGATAACGACGAGCCTGGCTCGAGCGCTTCTCGACTCCCAAACGTGTCTAACGTGTTGTACCGTTTCTTCCGGCTCTTTGGCCCGACGGACGACGTAGTACCATCGTCACGCCGTCTTTTGTCAATTGGATTTAGTTCCTTGTTGGCACTGTGTTATTCACCCGGGTCGGGTAAGCTACAAGGCATTTCCTCGATTTTCTTCGACACTTTTTAGTGCAGCAAGCAGAACCTGATTACTGAGTGTAACTTAATTTTCGATGCCTTGTGTAACCCTGTACGGATCTTATCTCAAAATTTTGTTTTGGTGGTTTACGGCAAAGCCGAAAATACAGGTTCCATAAAATGGCAACCCTGGTTATTAGCTGCATCGGTCATCGTGTGACGAAACGTTCGTACCGGTGTACCGCTAAACCAACGTTGCTATATTACCTCAGTTGTGCAACTGCCACGGAGGTTGTAGCCCCCCCTCACTCACTTCAGTCCGCTTCCCGCAGAGCCGTTTATTGAGAGAGTTTGGCCATACATTGGTTTGAATAGGCGAGCATCTCGGGGCCAACCACAGGCCGCGAAACAGCCCCTAGCGGTGGTCGTGTGCTCTAAATATGTGACACGACTAATTTAAGCCGTTTTAGCGTCGCTAGAGTGAAAAGGTTTAGCTCTCGGTGACTGAAAACTTTGCGCATGTGAGGTTTTCGTCACGCCAATATTCAAGTGTAGAATAAACGAACGTGCGCTCCAAACCAGGGCCGACTTGCTAGAAACAGCGTCTCAGCTGAGACGGGGAAAGAAAGCACTGCCAAAGCCAGCGCACGAGCCGAGCGGGACTCCGCGTCTCAAGACGCTCGCGCGCCCCACCCTTTGCACTGTTTTCTTTCAGCCAGTCTCAGCTTAGACGCTGTTCTAGCAAGCCGGCCCAGAGCAAACTGTCACCGATACTCCATCTGCACAAACATCAGCAGTGCAGACAAAGGCATGGGCACGAGCGCGTGGCTTTGGAAAGTGCCTCCTATGCACGAGTTCTCGTACAAACAAAAGCATTTCGCTGAGCTAGGCTCACGCGCCTGTGCCTTTGTCTTTACTGCAGACATTTGTGAGATGGAGTAGAGAGGCCGAGATTGAACGCTTCTATTTCACGCTTTAAATGTCGTTTGCAATATTGTGACGTCGCGGTCTCCTGATTGGTCGACGCTGTGTCGTACCTTTAGTTTACGCTCTAACCGCGGGGGAGTTTTCGGCGCTGGCGGCGGCCTTTGCTCCGCCCATTGTCCAAACTCTCCTAATATACGGCTCTGGCTTCCCGTGGTTTGAGGCGCCATCTAGATTCTCGTTTTTAAACTGCGTTCCATAGAGTACGGTGGAACGCCATCTAGACGCTGTGCATCGAAACGCATGTATTCCAAGGAATACACTGCAGTCACCATAGCAGCCGTCCGGCGCGTCGAACGAGGCGAGGCCTTTTGCTATATTGACTCCAAGCATCAAGGAGAGTGCAGGGATTGGTGTTCCACGCGCCGCACGTGCTGGCCTCAGCAGTAATAACTTTTCTCAAGCAAATACCTAAAACAAATGGCATCTTCCACGCGCGTTCGTCAGCGCTTTAGTTTGCTATTTACTTCGAATCTTTTATACGGGAAAAACGTGCGCGTGTGGCGCATGGAACACCAATCCCTGCATTCTCCTTGATGCTTGGGTAATATAGCAAATGGTCTAGAGTTTGTTCATGGACGGAGCAAAGGCCGCCACCAGCGCCCAATATTGCCCCACGCGGCTAGAGCATGAACTAAAAGTGCGACACAGAGTCAACCAATCAGCAGACCGCGACGTAAAATTGAAAACGACATTTAAAGCGTGAAATAAAAGTGTTCAATCCCGGCGTCTCGGTGACACTGGCGTCAGTAGCAAATCAGCAGCAATGATCGCATCTACGCAGTTATCTCTGGTTTGGAGCGCACGTTCGTTTACTTCTACCCTTGAATATGGACGTGACGAAAACCTCATATGCGCCAAGCTTTCAGTCACCAAGGGTTATATCTGTTTACTCTAGCGACGCTAACTCTGGCTTGAATCAGTCGAATTGTATTTCTAGAACTCACGACCACCGCTAGGGGCTGTTTCGCGGCTTGTGGTTGGCCACGAGATGCTCGCTTATCCAAACCAATGAATGGCCCGACTCTCCCAATAAGCGCCTTTTGGGAGGCAAGCCGTGGTTATAGAAGGGTGTACTGCTCGTGGAAGCAGCATTTTAGTGAATGCCACCTAAAGAACCTTTTCACCCTCCGTCACATGGGCGCTGCCATCATGCAATTACGTGACGCGGCCGCCATAAGGTGGCGTCAAATCGTTGCTTCTCTCTGTCCTCCGCGCCGTGGCGAAAGCGTTGAATTCGTGTTTTTGCAGCAAAGCTGCCAATGGGCTAGTATCCCCAGTATCGTGTCCGTCAGCAAACAAATGATGACACGAAACTCTGGACAGTTACCGCCATCTATGGCGACCGCGGCAACCAGACAATCAGCTTGCCGGTTGTCTGGTTGCCGCCGTCTCTCATAGATGGCGCAACCTTTCCAGCCTTTCCACTCTGGCTTGCCGACTTGCGGTCGTCCTTTGCTTCATTCCCACCATATAGTACAGCATCGCTGATATTTTTTCTTCACCAGAGTGGAAAGGCTGAAAGTTTTTGTCCTGTTTTACCGCGATTTTTTGTCTTTCTTTGTGGAGTGTCGTCGGATACTTATTTTTACTACCTATTTGCATGCCATCACTTATGTGCACAACTTCTGCCATTTATTTTATAACACGGTTTGACTATTTACACTATCGACGTACCGGATACGTGTGACGAAGGAAATCAGCGTTAGCACTGGCGCACACTGGGCATGAGGATTGCTGTAAAACACATGAGGGTTGAGAGGTCAATTATTTGTATCCGCGGAAAATTGCTCAATTCATAGTAGCTAATTGATAGTGAAGCAGTAAGAAGCGCAAAGGTAAATTTATAAACACGCATCTATGATCTTAAAACGACATACTGATACCCCCCACCTCCGAAAAAAAAAAGTTTTAATTTTTTGCTAGGCTAGTCATTACGGTGCCAGAAGACTACCCAATCAATGTTTTGCTACAGCGTGACGTAAGATTTTAATAAAGCCAAAATACCCGACTTCGAAAGCGAAACCGAAACTGGACTTGGGAGAAGAAGAAATAGGAGGAGAGGATAAGTTACGAACATATCACGTGGATGTGCAACTTTTTTTTAGTCAACATATTTGCAGTTTTTTAGAAGCCACAAAACAATGGGTATGTTCACTTTTTTGCAATTTTAGTATTGAGTGTGTGCCTTCGATGACCAATGACTTTAATTATCTTCGGTGGTTGTGTCCAAACCATAGAACACGGCCCGTGACCACAGAGAAGAGAGTAGGCGCGACTTAAACAGGCCAGTTCTCGATCGGCGGTTTTCGGGTGAAAGAAGGAATTTCGAGCCGCTGAATTCGTGTTCAGGGTGGTTGGGCTCTACAATATGTCATGTACAAATAAAAACCTTTGCGAGCATAAATACCATGTCAGTGTCCTCTTAAAGGGCATCTCCGCCGTAATTTTCATGGTCACCGATTTCTATAGAATTTTCAATCATGCATTTGGATGCCCCTTCCTGAGCAATGGGTACAACATATCTTGGAGAAAATATTAATTTTCTTAAAAAAATGAATTTTGAAATTTACGATGTACACACCCAAATCACTTGCTGCCGCCCTACTGGCAACACTGACCAAGAGCGGCACACGGAGGCTGCCATGATGGCGCTGACGTTGCCGTGACGTCACATGTTGGCCAGGGTGCTTGCTATGTAGCTTGTTGGTGCTAGCGACTGTCTGGTTTTTCGCTTATGTTATCGGTTTGATACGGTTATGTAAAGAGCGCGTACTGGCGACTGGAGGAAGTTGGTGTTGTGCTGTAGGGTGTAATAACACCACAAAGAAACGCAGCAATGTGACATTTCCCGGTTTCCAACCGACAAGTCTACACGCGAAACAAGTGCGTCCTGGCAATCCGACGTGAACGCTGGATTCCCAGGTAAAATTACGCCATCTTCCCGAGGGGAACTACAACGGTCGCGGAGCGTCGTGCTGGTGCCGAGGAAAGAGTCAGTTGCGGTCGCTGACGCGTCGAGAGATGCGCCACCGACTGCCTGTGGCGGTAGCCCCTACGCGAAGCCGTCGTCGCGGTCAAGCCGCAGACGAAACTTAAAGCGCATCGCTGCGCTCGCCGTTTATTTTTTTTTTTTCACGCTTAAGCGAGAGGGGACTGGAGGAGGAGTTGCGTCGTGCAACGACAAGCGAGCGAAGCATCGCAAACGCGCAGTGCACGCAGCCGCTCGAGAGCGAGAGCGGAGCGAGTGGCGTGCGGCTGTTGGAGCGAGGGAAGGAGGAGAGTTGCGCGTGCGCGCGAGTGCGGACTACCAGGCCGCGGGCACAGCCGACGAGCAAGAGATGCGCCGCAGCTAGCAGCATCCTCGATCATCTCGCGCCGGTGCGCCACCGGGCGCATTGAGGTGCTGCCCTCCATCTTCGATCCGGTGCACCTGAGTGCGCCTGCGGACGTCCTCTGGTCAGCGAAGCGCACTTCATCCCAGGTATTGCCCCAACACCGCTACCACGAAACCCGACGGCGCGCACGCGGTCGCAGTCCCAGCAGGCGCTATGGCCAGGACAGTGAACGAGAAGACGGCGGGAGTAGCAGACGCTGCAGACTATCGAGGATGGCGATCTTGCACGTCCGAACACGCTCTCTGCTGCTGCACTAGGTCGAATTCCCAGCTCTGCTGGCGGCGAGACGACGAGCTTCTTACCATCGCCGCGATTACCGGCGGCGCTGCAGTAGCGCGAGCGCCTGACAAGGTGCGAACTTCGTGGAAAGCGTCGCGAGGTGTTTCGATGACAGCAGGTGCGGCTATTATCTGGCGTTTATCTTTCTTGAACCAACAATGATGGCCAACAATACATGTGGAATTGTCACCCGCTTCGTGACCCCATCGACAATCACGTCCGCGATGTTTATTGTAGTGGGACCGTCACATCCTGGCGAATAAAAAAATAGGAGAAATTGACAGCAGACGGGCACCGTGCGCTGACCTACGCAGAAAAACGAACAAAACGCGAAGTGACGCAAGGTGGAGCTCGCCGCGGTGCACCGGCGTACACCGGCGCGGCGCAGTTTGTCCTCGATGTTGCACCGACTTCGCGCTGCACGACCAAGGAGCGCCGTGCACTGTGCTGGTTTCAGGGCGATTCCGGTGCGAGTTGAACGAAGATGCTATGAAACAGCCGAATCTGCTCCGACCACTTCTCACCGGATTGCTATGACGATAGCGTGCGACTGAGGGAATCTTTCGGGTTGGGCGCGGACGGGCACAAAAAGAAGCTACTAAAATGTGCCGTGCCTACCGTGTTCGCGCACACACAACCCGGACAGCCGCCGATCGAGCGACGAGCGTTTACAAAGAGGAGAAGAATGCAGGTAAGGGTGCTTCATGTCGCTCTGAAATAACAATCAAGAATGTTCGAACTACAATTTTTGGGAGTTCTTAGCGTGAGCCCCGAAGTGAGCAAGCGTGAGACAGACCGTTTTCAGATGATAGCGCTTCTGACCATGCACGATTTTCTGAGTATGCTTCAAAGTAGCAGAGCGAGCTCCGCTACAAAGATCGTTCCCTAAAACACGATGAAGCGCCGGAGGGCCTCTGACTGGATCTCGCTGCATAAGCTCCGTGCAGCCGCGAGGCGTGATCCAGGGGAATAAGGTCGTGCTTTTAGGACTACCACGATAGTCCTGGCCGCGCGTCTAAGAGCATGCTTTCAAGTTGTGCGAACTGCCGATTCAAGTAGCGTTCTCTGAAAACCGAATCTACTAAAACACACCTATGCCTTCATCGAACAAGCTCACCTGGACTCGTATCACGCGCGCGCGCTTGGATGCTGCAACCAAGAAACCTTCCCATTGGTAATCACGGTAATAGTGGGAGGTGTAACTTCGGAGCTCCGGCGAATTTACTATCGATGCACCAGTGCGCCTGTCGAACGGCCTGTCGTCAAAGAGTTTTCCATGAAACAAAAATAAGAGTGCTACCAGAACAGTGTGTCAATTTTTAATTGCAGCTCGTTCAAGATGCTCTAAGGACGACATCCTCAGGGAAGCCTGCATCCCCAGAGAGTGGGCATCCGTCAACAGCCCGTGATCTGAGAGCAGATCAAGGAGTTCTTCCAATACCTGGAATAGGAAATAAGGCGTGACTAATCTCAATGTTTTGAGATAATAGTAATTGATTACATATGCCCTAAGGCCGATTATTTTGCAGCCCCCTGCTTACTGTTGACAGCGGAAATAAAAGTTTTGCTCATCCACAAGTCATCTGCAAAAAGGACTGTTATATTTATGCAGCAGGTATTGCATTATTATTTTTAGCTGTGTTAGAGGTACGTTAGAGGTCCCAGCACAGAGTGTCGGATGCAGTGAAGACACGTCGGATAGTCGATCACAAGCCACTGGTGTATTTAGAGCAGTCCAACAGCGCTTCATGCTCCTGGCTTGTTGTGAATGCATTTACTGTTCACTGGCTGTTGCAGTGAAATAACAGGGAAAAGGCTTGAGCGGTGGGCACCGGTGGCCGCTTGACCTGGCCGCCGTGTGCATGTGCGCGACGCTGCATCACTACACTAGGCTACACATGGCGTGTGCCCGTCTTGTGTGTTGCAGCGCATGTAGTGCATGCCAAGAAAATGAAAGTTTGGGACGAGTTTGCAGCATTTAGTGAACTGCAAGCTGCTCTAAAACAATACACCTAAGAGAAGCGAAGGTACATTCTTATGTGTGCAACTGTCAGACCATCAAAGCAGATCAGCAGGAGGGGCCGCCACTACCTCTACCCACATTCACAGCTCCCGCTCCTTGCCACGTCTATACGGTTCAAACTTCAAGTGCTGATGAGTTGTCACAGAGTTTCATAATTGAGTACTCGTAGCAGCTGAGCAACTCTGACATGCCTGGAGAGCGAGCACCGACTATAGTGTGAAAGGCACAACTGAACATCGGTGCTTACAAGGCAACAATAAGCATTTAATGTTAACATAAAGCTTGATAACCCGAGTACGAATCTTCATCATTGCACTACAAAAATTGACCGGGTACATCCGCCGTGCCTTTAGACCCTGTGTTCTGGTTCGTGCAACCTATCTTTAGACACAGTGATCATTTTCAGGGGCCTTGTTTGAGCAGCTAAGATAACAGTCCAATGATAACAGTGTTCACATGTTAATTGCAGCTCATTGAGGACGCTCTAAAGGCGACGCCCTCAGGACTTGAGCCCAGATCACCAGAGAATGGCCATCCATCAACATCCTGTGGTCCAACAGCAGACGAAGGAGTGGAACTTCGAGATCACAGACGTTGCTCCACGCCACTTGATTCAACCCAGGCAAGTATACGGATTTCTTCCAATACCTGCAACGGCTCAATGCTCTGAGGTAAAACTACAGTGTTCACATGTGAATTGCAGCTCCTTGAAGATGCTCTAAGGGTGACACCCTCAGGATTTGAGCCCAGATCACCAGAGAATGACCATCAATCAATAGCCTGTGATCCAACAGCAGAAGGAGTGGAAGTTCGAGATAACAGACGTTGTTCCACGCTACTTGATTCAACCCAGGCAAGTATCCGGAGTTATTTAAATACCTGCAACAGGAAATAAGGCTCAGTGTTCTGAGGTAAAACTACAGTGGTCTTTCTCGTCCTTCACGGTAGGTGTAAACACGAGATGATTTGCAAGGCAATGTCCCTAGCGTTGTCCGGAACTCAAGCACTCGAAATCTCATCCGAGCTTCCACGGAATATCGGCCGTTGAATTGAAATGCATCCAACCTTTCTCATTCTGTCCTGAATGCAATGTTGTTTGCATCCTAGAACGCATCACCCCAACGGACAGAGAGAAACATATCCCCGTCACGTAATGGCTCCCAGGTCGGTTTCTCTCTCTCCTCTTCTCTTGCACAGCAGCAAACTTCGAGGTCATGGTTGTACACGGTCGACTCAAAAATCATATATGTCTTTATCAACTTCAGACATAGCTTGCTCGGTTCACGCGCTTCCTTCCCACAGCGCTAACTCCAGGTTCAATAACTGCAAGGGGCAAAATTACATTTCTTTACATGCACCCCCACCCCTCCATTTGTGAGATTTCAAAGAGGGTTTCGGGGTAGGTTTGGCTAGAAGGGGAGCTAGAAGCATTCCATACTTGAAGGGCAACTCCGCTCAATTCCGGAGATTTCGGGATAATGAGTGATTTCGAATCAAGAAAGCCCCACTAAAAGACACTACGCCATTATGCTTCGCGAAAAATGGGATATATATTTTTAAATCTAATTTTAAACACGAGCGGAAATTGAAACCGGAAACTTCGGCGCCGTCCGGCAGCATGGCCTCGGGCCGCTAAGTACATGGCCATCACGTGGTAAGAGATGTCACGTGATCATCGGCCGAACGACGGGCGGGTTGGGGGCAGGCGTGTGGCAGGCGCGAGTGTCGTCTGCTCTGCACAGCACTCTTCGCCACGTTTTGGTGTCTACGGCGTTCGACGTCTGCACAACTGCGGCATAAGTCTGCGCACGCGGTGTCCATAGTGTGGACGAAACTCCGAGAGACAATAATCACAAACGGTGAGACGACGACAGTGGTTGTGACACGAAAGACGGTGGTAACGGCGGGACCACGGCGGGCGGCCGGTCTGCTCCCAAAAAGCGAACTGCGCAGGCGCGTACGCCAATCACGTGGACACCGCTGAGCGCAGAGAGGCAACGTTGCTGACGTCATGCGCTACGCTCAATCGGAGAAGTAAAAACAAGCAAAAGGGGGCCACGGAGATGACGTTTAGCTTCAATGTTGGCTCCGCCCATGCCGTAGCCTTGACTGCGCTGTTGGTTGCGCCTGAATTCGCCCGCTCGTCGAGTCAGCCGATTTCGCAACTTGGCGAGTTGCAAAGTTTGCCGGACCGTTTAAGAAACATTTAGACAGAACTGCGTCGTAATATTTGGCGTCTGGTCTTCGTAGGCGATGCTGAAGAGGACTGCATTGTTTTTTCAAAACCAAAAATGAAGCGGAGTTGCCCTTTAATGTCTTAAAATTCTGAATAATAGGGGTCAGCCTTTCTTGGCAAATCGGAAGTGAGGGGACATGGCACCAGGGAGGACGAGCTCAATGGTGCCATAGCTTTGACTGCACTACAAAGAAAGCTCCCCAATTGCAAAGCTGATCATTCCCCAACTTCCAGCTGATTAAATGAGAAGCAAGAAATATTAAAGGGGTGCTCAACCGAAATATAGATTTCAGAAAATAAGATCGCAGAAGCGTTCAACGAGACGCCACAAGGCCCAGGAATTATTCGCACAGCGACACCCCCACCGTGTGTGGTCCCCTTTTTGTCCGTCGTCTCCGGTTTTCAAAAATGTGTAACATCAACCAGCCCGCCCTGCCTACTTACTTTATCTTCAATCACCCCACCGGTTGGCCGTACTTTAGGAAAGAGGGGCGAAGGGTGGCGACTGAGCGAAGAATGTCGCGAAGCCATTCCTCCTGGAGTAGTTAAGAATGAGGGAAAGCGGCCTCTCCTCGGTTTGGTTCACTTTCTGAGGGAACGAAGCGAAGAGGAGAGGGAATGAGAATCGCGGCGACGATGTGTCTCGTCTGCTTCATTCAGTCAAGTCCTTCTTTTCGAGAAATACCACCATCTGTTGCAATATTGCTGTGTGAGTGATGTTATGTTGTTTTGTAGCGCCTATCACTCCTGCCATGATACTGTTCACATGTCAATTGCAGCCCATTGAGGACGCTCTAAGTGTGGCACCTTCAGGAATTGAGCCTGCATCTTCGGAGAGTGGCCATCCATCAACAACCGGTGATCTTAGAACAGATCAAAAGTGGAACTTCGGAATCACAGATACTGTTCCACGCCACTTGATTTATCCCAGGTTAGTGTATGGAGTTCTTGCAGTATCTACATAGGAAATCTAGACATAGCCACGCTCAGTGTTTTTAAATATAGTAGTAATTGCATGCAAATGTCTTAAAGCTGAACATTCTGCAGTCTGAGCTAACAAGGAAAGTTTGTGGACTCATTGCTGTTGATATACACGAACAGTTATCTTTATTCATATTGAAGCTGGAAGCAATATACGAGTAAACCTAATAGTAATTTCCAGAGTTTTTTTTTTTTTGCATGTACCAGGGTAATATTTTTAAATAAGCGCAGGATTAGTCCTGATCCGCCACTGGTAAGTCAGGATCAACATGGCTGTCTCTTCCGCTTTTTGTTTTAGAACAGTGCCTATTCCAGGTCTTGGTTCTGCCAAAGTGCCCATGAATTTAGGGAGCTATGGCTCTCCAGGGTACATGCATTGTTTGGCACACTTAAACCACTGCTCCAAAACTTTCAGTAGAATTATCTGCGTGTGTACCTATGAGGATAGCAGCTTGTTCTTAGTTTTGAAAAGCTGACGTTTCTGGAACTTTAAGCTCACTGACACCAACAATAGACTGATGGATCACTGGCCAGCACCAATGGACATGAGCTCCGATTTAGATGGCGGGACAGACTGCTTTTCGCTGGAGGAAACAATCCAGGTGGGTAGAATCTGTTACTAGTTTGACTTTTTAGTACATGCCCATTATGCATTTTCAAGTACAATCAGGTGTGAAAAAGAGGACACGAACAAATTATTTACTATGTTCATGACACACAGCTTTACTTGCCCATATCTCCTTTTTCTAGGCCGCGATACCACCTCCACGGTAAATCGGAGGCAGCAATAACAGAAGACCTTGCCAATTTTGCCTTCCAAGCAAACATTCATATTGGCATATGCAAGAGGACTCAAACGGCTGTCAAAACCAGCAGCATCTGTAAGTGAATATCAGCATCCCTCAGTTGTTATTTGATTGGCACAGCGTTTAGTAGTGTCTTCATAACATTGAATGCTTCTTAGATACACAGACAGAAATGACAGTCCAAAACAAGGAAGTCCAGGACATGGAAGTCCAGACAGAGGAGGCATTTGGTAAGCAAATGGCAGCATTTCTTAGTTTTTTTTTTTTTATTGGCACAGCCTAAGTAGTGTCCTCATAAGAATGAATGCTTCTTAGCTTACACAGACGGAACTGATGGTCCAGGACATGGAAGTCAAGACGGGGGAAGCATCTGTCAATGGAAGTTGTCCACTTCAAGTCCCACACACCCTGAGCACCACCATGAACTGGTACGTCATGCACTGGTGAACCCTAATGTTTGCAACCCCCTACCTTCCGCAGATATAAGATTTTGAAAAAAATTGTAGAGAACTAAGGGTGCAACGACTGCAGGCTCTAGAATGCGGAAAATTTAGTGGCTGTGATTACGTTCCCTGCGTCCGATTGACACAAATTAGGGCCGTGAAAATAAAGAGTTTAACAGTGGTTCTACTGAACATAGGTCATTTAAGGCAGTTTTGGCTATCTGGCATGACAAGCCTTTGTGGCGGTTGTGTTTCCAAATTTGTGAGTGCCGAGATACTGGTTTTCTCGTGTGTCGAAAAACCAACGATTGTGTCTTTGCCAAACAGGGATGGAAACGCAAAATAACAAATCTCCGAGCGTCGGAACTGAAAACCCCTCCGGAATCAACGACGTCTCGCGAGTGCAACGGCCATCGACGCATTCGGCACCAACCCCAACAGACATCCCCGACGATAACAACAGTGCCAACCCAACAGGCGATGACCATCAACCAACTGAACCACCAACCGACCAGAACGGCGATGAAGATGAGGAATCCGGCGACAGAGAAGTGGCTTTTGCGGCGATCGTGAGGCGAGCCGACAGAGAGACGACAACACCAGAAAGATGGTTGGCCCTGGTGATCGAGCGAAGCAAAGGACCACATGGACGGATGCCCAACGGTTGGTGGCCAAAAATAACAATCGAGTATAATCGGAAGCATAACCAGAATGTAACGTCGACAACGATAAAAAATAAGTATACCCGGTGGAAAAATCGACAACTGCCTTCTCAATCGGGCAATGGTCAGGTGAACGAAGAAAGAGAACGGCCGATGCCAGCGACCATAACAAATAGCCAACTGTACACCAATGTGAAGAATCTGCTGGCCAATAACATCGAACTGGCCCTTAATCACCAAACTGACCGAAGAAGAACAAGAAAGGTATACAGTCAGGAAGTAAACTATCAGGTCATCGAGATGCTCAATCTGGTGATCGAGCGAGAGGAGCTGGAAAAGAAGGCAAATACTCTAGCAGAGCTGAATGACTTGATCTACGCTTGCCAGCTGACATATGAGGAGGTTACAAAGAAGCCAAAGAAAGAGGTGAACTGGAAGGAGTCTATAAAAAAAAGATCGAGAAGTTTAGTCAACAGCTGCAAATCATCACCAGTCACAAACAGAACGAGGCTCCCTCGAGAGCACTAAAGCGAATTTGCAAAGCCAATCAGTACCACTCGAACAACGAGGACCAGTTGAAGAAGCTTGAGGACCAGATCGAAGAGAAAAGGGCGGTCTTTGAGAAAAAACTGATGATTGCGGCAAACCGCACCGAGTATCGGAGAACGAACAAGCTGTTCGAGTTCAATCGGTCCACCTTCTACCGGAGACTTGACGAAGACCAGAAGGAGATTGACGAGAACATCGATGTTGATGAGGTGATTACTTTCTGGAGAGGAATCTGGACGACCGATGACGAAGAAGGGGAGCACCAGGAATTGATTGACCTATTGGACCCAGTGGAGCTTCAGACGGAAACTGAGGAGGAGAAAGTCAAGAAGGTCATCGAGGAGAAGATCAAGTCCCTACCCAACTGGAAGACACCAGGGCCCGACGGCGTATTCAGCTTCTTCATTAAAAAGCTGACTGCACTCCACTTTCGTCTCATCGACCTTCTAGTCAAAGCAGTTGATGACCCCGAACAGATTGACGAGCGACTGTACGTGGGCACGACGTACCTTATCGCGAAGACGCAACGAGCAAGCAAGGGCAAAGAGCTACGTCCCATAACGTGCCTCCCGAACATCTACAAGCTGCTGAGCAAGGTTGTCACAGCCCTGGTGACGGACCTGTGCGAGGTGAATGAAGTGATCTCGGCCAACCAGATGGGTACTCGAAGAGGATGCCAAGGTGCCAAACAGCAAGCCCTCCTCAACAAAGCGCTCAACCAAAAGCACAACAACGAGCTGTTTACGTCCTGGATTGATATCCAAAAAGCGTATGACAGCGTCAAACACGACTACCTGGTAGCCGTACTGACGAAGTTGGGAATGCCGGAGAACATCATCAAGTTCGTCAAGCGGACGCTTGCCTTCCAACGCACTAGCCTGGTTTGTCGTCAGAGCGACATTGGCCAGGTGAGGATCAACAAAGGACTCCTCCAGGGTGATAGCCTTTCACCGTTGCTGTTCGTCCTCGCGTTGGAACCCTTGAGCCGCCGACTTAACCAGAACTGCGAACAATTGCAGATGGGCAACATCGAACGCAACCATTTGATTTTCATCGATGACATCAAATTACTGGCTGACACAGAAGAGACACTGATTAGGCTGTGTAACCTAACAAAAAAACGCTCTGTCAGATGGGACTAAAGGTGAATCAGCAGAAGTCGGCGAGTAACGTTGGGAATAGTGGAGTCTTCGGAGGGATGGTGGACGATCACAGAGGTTACAAGTATCTGGGCATCCTGGAAGACTCACGAAATGTGGTGAAAGATGAGAACAAGGCCATCGTTACCAACAAGGCCATCGAAAGAACGAGAATGCTTTGCAAGACAAAGCTAAACGCTGCCAACCTATTTAGAGGAATCAACGAATTTGCCCTCTCGACACTCAATTACTATGTAGGTCTCCTACCTTTCAAGCCGAAAGAATACGAAACGATTGACAAAGAGGTAAGGAAGATCCTGAGCGAGTACAAGGTGACGAGGAATGCGGCGAATATGGACCGGCTATACCTGAAGCGCGACCAACTGGGAAGAGGACTCGCTTGCGTGGAGGAGAAAGCTGAGCTAATGATATTCAAAATGTTAAAATCCTTTGAAAAGAACCCGCAGACAAGACCGCTGATGGAACAGGAGAAAGAGGAAAAAACCCAGCTTGGGCGAATATGTGAGTACCTGAAGGAAAAGTACCAACTTGAAGAGACAAACTTGACAGAGAAAAACATCAAAAAAAACAGGAAGAGTGTCGAATGACGCGAATAAAGGAGAAGGTGATGCACGGCATTATTTTTAATAATGGAGACAGTGCCAACGAAGATGCCCGAGCCGAGGATAACGACGACGACAACAGCTGTGTGGTGCCCAGCATCTACGACCGAAAAATTTCATCAATGTGGCTGACGAAGGGCAACATGTCGCCACAGCAGGAGGGGATGCTCACCAAATTACAGGATCGTAACCTGTACTTTGGAGGAATGTCAAAAAGATGTCCCCACTGCTTCAAGGGCTCAAGGTCGGTGGAACACCTGGCGACACACTGTGGCGGAATGCTGGACCTGTACTACAAGAAACGCCATGATGAAGTTGTCAGATGCCTTCACTTTCTTTACACCAAAAAGTATGGATTGAACCGGAGTAGTAAGCTGAAGAATTACAAAGTTGAAAAGGTAATATCTAATGATAGGGTAAAGATAAAATCGGACGTAAAGATTGAGACGGAACTGTCCCTTGAATACAACAAGCCCGACCTGATGATACATGACCGGAGAACGAAGGAAATCACACTGATTGAGGTTGGCATCACCAACAAGAACATCCTGGCCAAGACCGAGTTGCGAAAATCTCAGAAATACGACTTACTGAAAAATGAGCTCAAGATAATGTACCCCGGGTGCAAAGTAGTTACAGTACCAGTGGTGATGACCTGGGATGGGCTGGTGACAAGACATTTCAAGGGATATATGAAACAGCTCGAAGTCACCGACAGGCTGATGGCATACATGCAGTCGGTAGTCTTAAAGCGAACCTGCGAGAGCATCCTGGAAGACTGCCGAAGAATACAAAGAGGGGACTGGCTGGAGGATGAGGTGGACGAAATGATGGCTCAGCTCGAGACGCAGCCTGCAGAGCCAGAACAAGGAGCTCAATGAATGCCTAGATGAGCTTCATCTGAAAGGAATTAATTTGACGCACATAAACAAGTTATTTTGTTCCCAGTATGGACGACTCAGGATCATCCTCAGAGGCCAGTGAGGACACGTAAGTAGCTCTTGAAACCTGTGCATGTGTAGCTCCTATATTTCTGAAATTCCAAACATGCCATGCATACTCATAGCATCCAAGAAGACCTCGACTCTTTCTTTGTCCTAGAGGAGGAATATGAGGAGGAAGAGGATGACGATGAAGGTGGCTCTGAAGGGCATGTTTGTATTTGCATTAGGCTGTGGTCCCACAGCAGCCATCTTGAACAAGGCGTTAGTTCAACCAATAGATGGCGACACGCACCCGTGGGGTGGCCGAAACATTGGTTCACGGTGGGATGGCTCGAGCACCATCACGTTCCCCTCGTGGCCTTGCTCGCGCCGCTGCCAGCTGTGCTCAGCTGGCTCAATAGCGTGGCCCAGCAAACGCATGTATGCGAGAATGTCAGGCTTTGTATAAATTGTTCTCTGATATAGGGAGATGCGGTTCGGCGGCTGTCACGGGCATTCGCAATAAATCTTACCAAGAAGGAATCAATTGTTGATTGACGTGTCAATATTCTTTCAATGAAAACTTCTTCTGCAGGAATGCACGCTCAGTAGACTCAATCTTCCAAGACACCAATGGAAGCGGACGTCAAGTAAACTGCTTCGCAATTTACGGTACTTACCTCACCATTATAATGACGACCGAAAAGTGACATAACGAAATATTGTGTTTCACGGGATCCGGAAGATTTTGTAAAGGTTGTTACATTATAGTTCCCAGAAAACAAACGCCGTTGCAATATTTTCGGAAGTACCGACACATATAATGTTGTAAGTACAGCTTAGGAGGAGTATGATGAAAACCATCAGAATAAATAGGAAGACGTTTATTTGCAATGAAGACGCTATGAATGAACGGCGTTTAGCGACGGCAAGTTATGAGCGTATGGGAATTTATAAGTTCACGTGATTGCTAACTATGGACATGCGGACAATGACGACCTGTTTTGTCGGGAGATGGAGTAGCGGTGATGACCTGATATCGGACGACTCGTGGCAGACGAACAAGCAAGTTTCTTCTCAGCGAATGGTAAGCGTCCAGTGTCAAGCACAGCACGTGGCTACCGACGTTGTCGACGTTTCGAACACTTACCGCTTTCGACAAAAGTGCTGGCACCTGGGCTAACTTTGTGGAAAGAGTCGAAGGCTTCCTCGAGTCCAGCGCCATCATGAACTGTAACTGAAAACGATCCACTATTCAGTCTGTGGGTGGCGAAACGTATCCGCATCTGCGGAGTCATGGTCGATGCGTACTCTAAGTGGTTGGAAGTTTACACGATGCCTGCCACGATCCGTACAAACGCGTCATTGACGTTCTACGCTCTCTTTTCCCTACTTCTGCCCTACCGAAAATACTTTTCGCTGATAACGCGCCAAATCTTGCTTCAAATAAAATAAACAAATCCCCCCCCCCCCCCAAAGAAAAAAACAAAAAACGGCATCAGGCATCACATTAGTGCACCATACCATCCTGCAACTAACGGGCAAGCAGAACAGATGGTGTGCGAAACGAAGAAAGCCTTCTTGAAGCTTACGGAAGAAGCAGTTCAGTGAAGAATCGCCAGGTTCTTGTTCCAGCAGCACGCGACGGTCTCATCTTATACGGTAAAAACACCCGCCGAAGCAATGTTCGGCGGACGAAGAGTCACACCCCTCGATCTCAAGATACTATGGCCATGAATGAAGATCGAGAGATTCCCAGATCGGGAGTAATGGCAGTTTATTCGGTCGGACAACTTGTCTACGTGAGCAATTTCAGCGGAAGTCGGGCCTTCCATGTAAAACTTGAGTAGAAAAGGCTCTATGTTGCTTGACAAGAAGGTGCCATCCCGCTGAATACGTTGGATATCAATGCCCTTGAGTGTAAGTATAACGAAATCACAAAACTCTCTTTGTGTATTGTGTAACTGCCCTTGTATTTGATAGTAGAAGCTATGGTATTGATTTGGACCTTTCACACCAGGCTCCTTTTTCCTATTTTTCGCCTCCTATACTCCTTTGCGGTTTCAGTAGGTTTCAAGAATCTTTTGGAACGGGGACACTTTACGTCAACGAGGCCATTTGCTCCAAGTAGTCAATCAGGGAATGCTGCTTGAAATCCGTCCTTCATATTAACGAATAAGCCGCACTTCTGCACATTGCAGTTTTCCTGTTCCACGTACAGTTGTAAAGCAGCATCCTCATTGATTCTACCATATTCTGTTGCGGGTGAAGAAAAGTCTTTGGGTACACGATACTTGAAACAAGTCTGGCACTGTACGTTGTGGTTCGACACCCACTAATATCGTCGTCCTTATAGAGCCTCGCCATTTAATCATTACCTCGTCACCTCAAATTGCTCTTCATCAACAGTAAGTACAATAGGCTACCGCCATATTACAATCCAAGAATTGCAAAATTGAGTCGTTCAATCCTTCAAGTATGTTTATTATTTATATAATGTTATTACGTTACATTACCTCGAGACGATCGACGTCCATCGCCGATCTTCAAATACTTATATAAGGGGGGGGGGAGGGAGGGCGATCGGTGGCCGAGTGCATGTCTAGCGCACACCAGCTCGGAGTACGTGGAGCGAAAGCTCGCGCTGCAGAATCCACCCCGCCCCTGCCCGTTTCAATCTGGAAGAGCATCATGCCGGCGTGCAGTCGTGTATCACTACTGCGTGGTGCACGTTAAATACCCCAGGTTTGCGGTTGTACCGGACTGGCTAAATTGCTCATCTACCCCTGAGACACCAGACGCCCACTAAGGCAGACTAACTTCCGACTGCATAAATATACACACAACAATTTGCAATTAGACGCACAATCACAAAGAACACAGCGTGCCGCCTCTTTTCTTTGGACCGTCTTTTTTTAACCAGCGCAAGCTCGCGCGTTCTCTTTTGAGAGGGTTAGAACGGTCGCACATAAAACCAGGGTGTCGAACCGGAACCGAACCGAACCGAAAACCGGAACAGAACCGTTATTTTTAGCCGAACCGGAACTGAACCGAACCGAAATCTTCGCCGCCATCTTGGAACTGAACCGGAACTGAACCGGAAAAAATATAACGGTAACCGGTTCAAAACGGTTCACGGTAATTTTTTTATCACAAAATAAGTGTTTGGGAGTAAAAGTTAGCAGCTGTATTTATATGTAGTGATCAAATTGTCATATACTGAATTGCAATGTATAAGAAATTGTGGGTTTTCATGGCGCTTTTGTATTGGCACTACGATTAATCGTGAGTCATGTGGTCACCTGACATCATGGTGTCAAGACATGCTGTCAAAAAATGTCACGTCACGTGGCCCCGCGACGTAGTCGCATGACTCACCGCGTCAAGTCGACTTAAATTCAGAATGTCAATATAGACCTTTTCCCTGTACTCTCGTCCCCAGACACGTAATAGGCGTATCTGATATGGGCGACGAAGAAATAATAAAACGTTTTAACCTGCATATAGTAAAAAAACAATAGAGGGGAGGCAAAACAAGAATCTTTGACGGTTCGGCTTATATCAAAAATGCCTTTCTTTGGCGTGGCGACGGCAAAACAATGTTTCCGCCCATACTGGAAGTGACGACAATTCAAGATGGCGGCGCCCTTGTGGAAAAGCTCTATAGTCCGTTGCAACTCAAGAAGGTAGGGCGAGGGAAAGGAAGGCCGGGGAGGAGGAAGCAGGCAGAACGCTGGAGAGAGAAGGAGGTTTCCCCCTCTCTTCTCCAGCGTTCCGTCTGCTTCCTCCCCCCCCCCGGCCTTCTTTTCCCTCGCCCTACCTTCTTGAGTTGCAATGGACTATAGATGTATTAGCGTTGTTGACACCGTGACGTCACGTGCCATCACGACTTCTCGCCGCGAGTCATGTGACACCGTGACATACTCGATTGTCATGAGCCCGAGTTAAATGCTCGGGTTCCTGACAATCTGCATCGCCAAACATTCGTGTTTGCTCTTGTTCAATAAAAGATAAGAATAGCCGAATTCTAACAATGTCTAAAGTTCAACCAATGCTTTATTCTTTGCCAACCACAGCGCACGACTATGATGAACACTGGCGGCATACAACTAGCGTCAGATTAGATCGTTGTCTAATAGCAAGTTGAAGAGGGGAAAGTTGTTTCTTTTCTTTATGTTTTCTGCATCTGCCATTGAGCGGAGAGGAAAACTAATGGGTGTTTTTGCAAGCTATCAACGTCAGGGATTAATTTTAAGTGGTGTTTATTGAAAGTACAAAAATTGTTGCATGAACCATTTTACATGTACACATCATTGAGGCACCAAAACATGTTTTCGTTTTTGCTGAACTGTCTGAGAAAGTTGTCCCCGAGAATAGAAGCCTTGGAAGGACTAAATATGGCTTATTAATCTGACGATAAATAGAACTACAAGTGTGTACGGCAGGGATACCTGAATAGAAAGATTCTAGTGGCCTTTGAGGGACAGCCGAACGTCGGCAGCCGCTCAGATTCTCGCTGTCTTGTTTAAACTTCAGTTTTTGGGTGCAAAGTTAAAGAAATTAATGAAGGATTACTGTTAACAAATAGCGCAAATATAATTGTCGAATCGGCACCCCCGAACGGAGGAGGGAGTTCCTTAAAAATTAAAAGTATTCTCTGCAGGAGCATCGTCAAATTAAAAAAAAAAAGGGGGGGGGGGGTTAAAAACATGCTGTGTTGTAAAGGTTCCTCTGCTCCGGATCCTCGGCACAGAGCAGTCGGCGATATCGTGCATAACTACTTCGTTTGGAAAATAAAAAAAAAAATTGGGTTGTGGGGATATTTATACAGCGTGTAGTTGGTCGGCCATTTGAAGTTGCGAGGAGTCACTCGCTGTAGATGAGCAATTTAGCCAGTGCAGTACAACCGCTAGCCTGGGGTCTTTAACGTGCACCACGCAGTAGTGATACACGACCGCACGCCGGTACGATGCTCATCCAGATCGAAACGCGCAGGGTGGGGCTCGAACCCAGGATCCCTGGGTTCTGCAGCGCTTTGGAAAATTAATCCTGCCAGAAAGCGCGTTTTCGTGGTGCCAGTCGCTCGCGCCGTTCCTCACGACGCTGCACCAAGCAAGAATAATTTTTGTTTCTGAATACATGGGTTGCACTGAGCGCGAACCTTCTGCAGCGTGCATTTTGCACCACGGGATATGATTTTCTCAGCGAGAAGAAATCTCTGACCGCTATAATTCGTTTCAGCTGAAGTCCAGACCAGGGTGTAATATAGACAGGTGGGGAAACGAGAGCCAAATGAGCGACCGGATTCTGTCCCCCTCGGTTTTCTCTTTTTCTGTGGCGCCATCTATGTGGGGCACCGCGAACTCTCACTCTGGGTGGGCGACCGGTGGCGACCGGCTAAACTGACGGAGATGGTTTCTCGTGGATTTTCAATGGAGGACTGTCATGCTCTCGGTTTACTTTGTGCACTCTCCCATAGAGTTCCATGCAAATCCGATTCCAATTTTTTTCCTTTCGCCGCAGCGCCATCTGTCACAAATTGGGGGTACCCGCAAGCAGACGAGTGCACAATCCGGTCACGGCGCTGCGGTAGGCTTCCATGGGCCGTCTCCCCACCTGTTTATCTTACACCCTGGTCCAGACGCAGCCGATGATACAAGCGCGAGCATGCGGCCCTGAGCAGTGCTTGCAGTGCACGATCGCGCGTGTTTGACAGGGACGCTGAAAGCCCGGGGCTCGCATATGGAGCATCGGCTTCGTCTGTAGTTAGGCTGAAACGAAGTACAGCATATACGTAGTGCGATGATGTCACGTGCAAACCAGGTTAAACAGTTCAGTTTTCTGGTGAAATATTATGTTCTCAACACAATACTCCGTTGAGCGTAGCAGAAGCTAAAAGAGCGAGCTCCGGGCTTTCAGCGTTCAAGTACGCGCGCTCCTGTAGTGCAAGTGGTCAGGACCACATGCTCGCGCTTGTAGCATCGGCTGCATCTGGACTTGAAGGGGCCATGCAAAACGTGTCTTGCCATTTCTTTTTTTTTATTTACATCGCTTTTGCTTGAACTAGTGACTGGGACTCTAGCAACACATTAAGCATAAAATAAACAAGAAATCTGGTGTATTCTTAACATAACAGGTAAAAGAGGATCCCAACTTTGAGCACATTTTATTTTGTTAATGACGTCCTTGGTCTGAACCAATATAAAATCGAAACAACAAGAGCGTGCAACAACCGTTGAAACGTATGCCCACTAAATGTTTGGGACTTGATTTGTGAAGGTCTGTATTTCTCAAATTTTTTACCCATCAAGACGGAATTTCGTCAAACGTGTTTACGTTAGAAACATGCATGTCTATATATTTCTTTTTGCAGTAAGCCGTTGTGTATGGTATTATTTAGAAGACTATCATTTATTATCTTTCTGCCCATTTCGTGTATTTGCCTACAGATCTATAACGTGAGCACACAGTCCTTTTTGGCATACCCCGCGACCCGGTGTTTCACACTGCCAAACAGCGAACAAATAAGCACGTTCCGCAGACACAACAGATGGCGTATTTTCGAGTATCGTCCTCCCGTGTCGATCTCAAGCGGTTGTGTGAACATCATATAGTCATTTTCATTGATGACAATAACAAACAATTTATTACTGCCTGCAGACTTGACAACATAAATAACGGGCCGATCAACCTAAAAATATACATCATAAGTAAATGTGCTCCCAAATGGTCTTAAATATGCTCTGCGAATCTTTTCCGGCTTTATCCTCAGAGGCAGGTGTATAAATGATTTGGGAGAAACTTAAACATTTTTTTTTTTCTAAAAGGGTCACGAAACGATTTTTCAACTTTTTCCTTCTTAGCTTTTCTCCTCAACTCACAAATCGCGAATTGTACCAAACAGTTCAAGAAGACGGAAAGGAGGGACTCCCCTCGTGCTCGGACTCTCGTTTGTGTACCCGGACACTGCCATTCTCCCCCTAGAATATTAGCCCGTCGCTCTAAACTCAGACTAAAGTTTCTCTCCCTACCCCGTTCACCCCTAAGCTGATAGTGCTGCGGAAGCTACGTGCTCCTTGGGCAAGCCACACTTTGCCACGTGATCACGCTCCCTCGAGCATAGAGAATGACGTCAGGTGATAAAAGGGAGGTGGCTGATTAATCCGGCAAGCGCGTAGCTTCCACTGCACTGTCAGCTTAGGGGTGAAGGGAATAAATTAGGTCCCGGTGTTGTGTGACGTGCGTTTGGGCCGGGTGACGCACTTTGGGTACCGCGGATGTATCACAGAGAAAAGGCAGAGAGCTTTCGAAGGGGAGAAGGTACGAAATATAGTCCGCTGTGTTTTCGAATTTTTGTACTGAAAATTAGCCTTTTGACTTTCTACCTTCTTTCTTTTGGCCCACTAAACGATGTGTTATTAGTAAAATCCAAACCTAAATTCAATTATCCCAGCCCAAAAATTGTTTGATGGGCCCTTCACGCTGATTTAAATAAATTGTGTTCCTGACGCATATTCAACTTCTGAAACATTTAGATGTCTCTTGCTTCTTTTATTTGATAAACAAAAATGTTATGTGTCTGTGGGCTATATGAAAACAAAGTCCACAGAGGCGCGTGGTGGAACTGTGATAATTGCGCACGCAGACCGTCAGAAAGTGACCAATTAAGTAGCTGTAATGTCGAGTAGACTATGAAATACTAATTTGATCTATTTAACACGAAGAAATAGCAAAGGTGATGCTTATTTGCAAATTGAATTGACCGGCATCTTGTCAAGAACAAACCTCAAACCCAAAGCTATGTCTCAATATGTTAACTTCGGTACGCGCTATTTTAGGCCAGATCCGATCCGAGATACGAAGGTCACTCTTTTCTGCATGATTTTTCGCCTGCATCACGGTGCTGAGAGTAAACAATATTGGTCAGGAAAGCAAGCATTGTGCTTGCCGCTCAGTGTTTCTATAAAAAGTAGACTGAAAGGGTTTGTCCTAAAACGTTCCTGAGATTTTGAAAATATATTTGCTTTTAGCTTGGTTCCGTCGTCATCATATATATTACGAAACGTATCTTATAAACTATAGATTTCAAGATATATATCGCTCGCCCATTTTATGATTTGATGCACTGTAATTAATTTCCAAGTGAAAGACAACTGCAGGATTCGACTTTTAATACTGCGACGCAAAGTTGCACCAATCACGTGTATTTTAGGCGACCCACCTGACTGATAATCTTTAGATTTAGGTGAAATATATGCAACTGAGGTAAACAAAAAAGTAGATATTGAGTCATATATATTAATGTAGGTTTTCATTTACTGTTTCATCAAAATTAAGTAATGCAACTTATTTTTGGTACCTGAAAATAAAAGTAGATTCTACGAAAGATAAAAAGCTACATCGTTACTCGTTCCACTCTTGAAATAGTGCCTATTGCCAAAGGAACGCGGAAAATATATTTTCAGTTTAGCGGTTCAAACCGGTTCAAACCGGTTCGAACCGTTATTTTTTGCGGCCTGGAACTGAACCGGAGCTGAACCGAAACCCGTGAACCCGAACCGGAACCGAACCGATAAAAATTTCGGTTCGACACTCTGCTTGGGACATCCAAGCTGAACCCGTATTCTTAGAAACGAGTGCTAGGGTTCTCGTCAGCGGATTGTGCCTGCGGGAACTTGGAGCGGAACTTTAGGGAAAGAGCCCCAGTTTTCTGAGAATAAACAGCGACTCACCTGGAACGGGAGTTGAGAAGCCGCCTGTGCAGTGTGAGCGCTTAAATGACATGGAAGCGTGCTGTTCACTGAAACTTGTGCTATTCTTAATAGTTCCTAGAGGCAAAATGAGTTCAGCTAAAAGATAGTGCATTATTATCTCGTGTGACGTTTTAGTTTTGATAAGTTTGGTACTTAAGAAAGGAGATAAAGCGGGTCATCCGGTCGGAAAACAAGCTTCATCAAGGAGTCGTCTTTGAAATGGACCCAGACGGATGTACCTCATCTTGGTCTCACAGACATTCAGTTTTAGCAGGTAAACCAGCCCCTATTTAGGCAACATGCAGCAAACATAGAAAAACCACATCTTCAGGGGAATCGTGTTTTGAAGCTCTTCGATGCCAAACTCGGATTAATTCGAATGGTGTGCGTGCCTACACCACCCAAGTGCATTCGTTGCATGTTCATGGGATTCAGTGCTGTCCCTGTTGGATAGCGTAAGACTCGTTTATCTCGAGCCCCTGTTTAAGATGTTTATAACTTTATAGATTCGTTTTCCTAAAATGATTAACCTGAAATGATGCGTAGATAATACTAAACGTGTTGGATTTTTTTTTTTTTTAGATTTTGATGTGGTTTAAAAAATTTTTTTTAACACTCAGATATAATTTGTTTTTTTCGTGTTGCTTTGGAGTACGGCAAAAGCAATCGAGTAAAGTAACGAAGTAATTAATCCATTATTTTTATGGGGAGTAATTGGTAACGGTAATCCATTACTTTTTAGGCCAAGCAATTGTAACTGTAATTAATTACTTCCTTGAACTAACAGGCGCAAGTCTGCGCTCTACCCCGTCCCCCATTTGCGTGCGCTCGCCTGGCTCGGCTGCCCGAACGGTGATGTTTTGGTAGCTTGCGCCCTGTTCGCGTATGCCACGTGGTAGCGTGAGAAAAGTCCATGGGACGAGCCTACCAAGGACTCCTGCAAATCGTCGCTCTGGTTTTTGAAGATTTTCGCAAAAGGCCTGCAACGCCCTCCCTTTATTAAGCTTTTGTCACTTCTCCGAGCGACAGGCCTCCGGCTCTCGTGGCGTGTCAGCGGGGTCCCAACAACAGCGACACAGTTGCAAAGAGAACTTCGTTTACTTACCGGAAGCATGAAACAAGCGGTACACTAAACGTGCGCGGCCGCGCGTCGTGCGAGAGGAGTTGACGGGCAGAACGTTTCTCGGAACAGCAGTTTCGGAAGCTGGGAAACATGCGGTCGCGGTCTCCGAAGTTCGGGAGCCTCGGAGGCCCGGCGCGTCTCATTCGGCCCGCAGCTCGGCGACGAGCGGGCCAGGAGGCCTAAAGGGACACTGACACACTTTCGAACTGTTCGTGGTTAACGTATTTAACGATGGCGAGAGGGTTAGGTTGCTAGGATATGTAGGGAGTAGATTTAGACGATTTTCTTTGGTCAAGAAGGATCATTAGAAATCCCGAAATTTCGAAAGAAACAAAAGGTCCGACTCGTTTTCTTTATCAAGGCCGTCTCAAGCCGGATTCGCAAGGTGCGAGTGATTTTTCATGAGATTTCGCAGCTGCGACGTCAATCAATGCGGCTTGCGTCAAGCTTTCTTGCCGCGCGAATGACGTCGCAACTACGAAATCCCGAGTAAAATCGGGAAATCAGGCATCACACGGTGTGATTTTTGTCCAATCTCAATGCGATTTCGGACGTTTACGATTAAAATTGTCGACGTCGCTCGTGCAATCAAAAAAAAAGAATGACGTGAACAGCAAACGATATGTGTGTTGTGTCAACGGGCTTTTTTTCGCACGCAACTAAAAATCGCACGGACTGTTGTCGTTTTTTTCGCAAATTTGTTTTATCTGGAACGGCCTTCCTTCATCGAGCGATCGTTGTAACCGCTCTCCCCGCGCCATTGCAGCTGAGAGCGCGAGTCTCAAACCTCCAGGGTCTCCCTGCGACCGCGACACCAGCAGCCCTATCCACCCACTTTCAGTTGTCGGGGAGAATCACCATCGCTATCGGGCCCCTTTTATCCGTCCGCAACTTCGTGAAGCCCCTCCCAGATGCGCGCCAGCAGCTCAGGGGGCCTACCATTAACGAGCGTCCAGCGTCAACTGCGCACCACCAATCCGCTTCAGTGTCCCTTTAGCGCCCCGCTCCCTGAGACAGCACCTGCTCCACTTCGAGCTCAGACAGGCCAGCACAACAACAACTGCAACAATGCGAAGCTCGTACTTATAATTATGACAAGGCTCTCGGAGAAGAACAAAAAGCATCGACTACACTCGGCCGAACGAACGCACGAAGGTATTCTTAAGTATTTGCTGCGAGCCTCCGTGTCTCGGGAAAGAACGGGCGTCGGACACGACCGCTCGCGTCGCCATCGCCCCACGGGTGAGTCGTCGTCGTCCGGGTCCTCACCCCGAGGGGCTCACTCCCGAAGGTTGGGGGCTCTAATATAAATATACCCATCTAGAAGCAATAAAACCGGATGCGAGGATGTTTTAAAAATGACGTTCGGTGTCCGCTTTCGGCTCTGCCGTGGCTCAAACACCGTGCACACTGCCCGCACCAGCTCCGGAGGAATCTCGCTTGGGACGACAGAGTCCGCAGTCTCGCTCCAGGAACAACGTCCTGGCGCGGAGCGCAGCACAGACGCGGAGGATCTGGATGCCGGTGCCCAAACAGAGTCCCTTCCACCTGCTATTGTAAACTGCTAAGTGGTGGTGGAGGGCTGAGCCGTGGGAACTAGCACCCCAACCACTCACGCCACAGACTGCGTGACGTGGGCCTGCTCACGGCCCTCTCGACTGCGGCGTGCCACCTGCGCCTGGTCCGCTCTGTTCACCCCAGGATCGCGGCGTTGCACCCGCCTAGTCAGGTGTAGCTCTTGCTACCACGGTGCCCGAGAGCCACGCGGTGATCGCTCCATGCGAGTCCTGGCCACCGCCATCGCTTGCATCGGACAGCCGGGAGACGGCACCTCCTAGGTTCAGGTTCACGGATCCGACTTGCCCGGCGAGTCGACGGGCGACGAAGAGTAGAAGGAAGGCTGCGTGGTGTAGAGCGGTGCCCCGACCACCGGCAGGCCGCCGTTGCAGTACGCGTTGGAGGACGCCTGCGGCCTCGGCGTCGACGTCTGCTGAGACTGCTGCGGTCGGTCGGAGCGCTGCTGAAGGTGCTGCTGCTGCTGCATGAAGCCCGTGGCCGCCTCCAGGAAGCCCATGGTGGCCTTGAGGATGTCGGCCTCTTCCAGCGCCCGCTTCTTCTCCAGCTCCAGCGTGTCCTCCTCCACCTTGAGGATCCTCCGCAGCAGGTCCAGCTCCTCGTCCTTGCGCTTCTTCCGGGAGTCCGGCTCACAGTCTTCGTCGCCCTCCTCCCGGCACTTCCTCTTGGCGCCCCTGCAGTGCACACCGGACGCCTCAGCGCTCATCCCAATCACACATACGCGGCCCTACCTCCCCCCCTCCAAAAAAAAAAATCAGCAATAGTGCACACCGTTGCCTGGCTCACGACAGCGTCTCCACCAGCTTGCAGCGTCCCACAACGGCTTGCAGCGTCTCACAACGAGCGAGACGCTAGCACGCCGGGACGCCGCGAGAATCTGCCCAAATATCTGCCTCCCGAGCTTCAGCTCCACTTGCAGCGGGTCGAGGATCCACTAACGATCACGTCATGCCTTGTATTCTAGATGATATCCTCGCTGCTGCCTCAAGATCTTCCAACGCCCGTCAAGCAACTCAGGTCCGACGTACCGAGCCAAAGACTGCGGCACCGAAAAGGACAAAGGAAAACGCATGCTCGCCTGCATTCGAACCATATTTCCGTTTAAAGTCCGCTCGATTACGCGTCGTGGGCGGTTTTCAGGGCAACCACCGCAAAATGTGACACCCGCTTGACAAGCGGTCGAATATCTTAAAGGTGCGATGAAACGATTTCTGTACTTTGCGCAAATACCGCTTAGAACGAATCCCCGACCTTAATGACCTATGAAACAAGCGTTCGTTTGTCACCACACGCAATAGAAGTCGCCCCCAATATTAAAGAAAACGAGCAGCGTTCACGAACTCAACTCGCGGCCGGAACAAGCAGCTACGTGATCTGGAGCCGATTATTTGCCGCCAACGTTGAGCGTAGCAACGCGCTGGGGTTGGCGAAGCACAATACAAGCGTGGAGTTCCAGACATTGTTATGGTTCGGCTATTGTCGTCACTGCAGTGACTGGACACGGGCCAAGTTTGCCCGAATGCTTGTCGAGTTAATGATTATCAAAAGCCAAAATCGAGTGCTCGCGCAATGCTCGAGTCCAGCGACCACCCAAGCTACGTCATCAAGCTTTGCGAAAAAGAGATTGAAAGAAAACGTTCGCTTTTGTCATTAAAATTACACCGCAACAAAGGAGTTTCTTGGTCAGTGGCGTTGCGTGCGAGTATACCTGGGTCTTATTAGTGCCAGTAAGCTCGTTTAAAGTGAAGAAAATTCCGAGCGAATATCGTTGCACGGCCCCTTTAAGAAAAGTGTCACAATTAAGCGGCCAATTTCCAACTCCAAAAACCCCGAATCGAATACCACACTCACTTGTCGTTGTCGTAGCAGATGTTCACTTCGGGCTCCAAGGTTATGTCCTCGATGGGCTCTCTCTTTGGCGCTATCGGCAACCTACTTTGAAGACACGCGAGAAAAAATAACGACCAGTCAGCATTCCGACGAAAAAAAAAAAAAACACGCGACAAGACACGACGCTCCGTAGGAACTTCATTCGCAAAAATATTCTTCGGGAAACCAACATTTCGCAACCTTTCTGGTCACCGGAAAATATTTTGAAAGTATTACGAGAGCCGTAACAGGTTTTGTAGGCGTGGATCACTCGACAAGTTCGTAGGAAAAACAACGGAAGCGTTTTACGGTGTAAGCGAAACAGGTCTTGAGAGCCGGAAATAGCTCTCGGAGCCCCAGGAACTTCAAAGCCGAGGTTGCATCGCTAATACATGGTACAAAAGACAGTCTGCAGACATTGTCCTTCCTTGTATCACATTGATCAAGCCATAGCCCCTCTACACTCACAAAGCCTGGCAGTTCGACGACGAAGCCATAGAGTGCCCGGTCGCAGATTTGGAGCGCGAGGATCTGGTAGCGTAGAACATCAAAGAGCCGTTTCTCGGGGAACCTGGATGTCAGCGCACAGCTTTTGCAGCGGCGAGGACCCGAAACACACTTGTTCGCTCGGGAGAAGTGTGTTTCGGCGTCTCGCCGCAGCGGGACACCAGTCACGTGGCTCTCCTCTCATTCGTTGTCTGCCGCTCCACCTTTACATTTCGGCGGCCGCCTCTCGTGGCGATCTCCCAGGCTCTGTCAGTATATAGGAGGCTAGGGTCATGCAAAGACTGTCTCCAGAGGTGTTCGAAGCAAACATGCTTGTAAGATGCGCGAGACGCGTGCGCAGATAATTCTCTCATGATGTCTCCAGCGCACGTCAAAAGGGAGCCGGGGCATCTCTGCCAGACGCGATTCTACGGCGCCGTGTTCAAAAGCGACCATAGGTTGAAAGTGTACGTTTCTCTTCCGATGCTACTTAGCCCTGCCACTCGGTTTTCAACCTCCGGGAAGCGCAACTAAGCGGAGGTGCCGAGCAGAAACTAGGTGAACCTAATGAATGCACCGTGGATGGCTGAGCGTGTTCCTGTCTAAATTACCAAAAACAAAACAGGAACATAGAAAACAATGCGGACGACACGGGCATTTAAATTGCAACTAAATTTTTAGTTGAAAGTTGAAAGCCCGTGTCGTCCGCATTGTCTTCTAGGACCCTTTTAAGTTTTCCTAACGCAATGAATGCGCGAAAACGCGGTCAGTGCGCGGGCGAGCTGGTGAACCATGATGACTTTAACCTGA
>JAZHYW010049575.1:0-13192 GCA_037355805.1 Ixodes ricinus | reverse complement strand
TTACGTATTGCTAAGAATAGATGCTGAGTCATATATGTTAATCTAGCTTTCTTTTACTGGTTTCATTCAAATTAAAGAACGCAATTTATATTTCTACCTGAAAATAAATAGTTGATCCTACGAATGATAAAAAGCTAGATACTCGTTTCACTCTTGAAATAGTGCCTATTGCCCAAGAAACGCGGAAAATATATTCTCAATTTTGCGGTTCGAAACCGGTTCGAACCGGTTCAAACCGGTCCGAACCGTTATTTTTAGCTCCCCGGAACTGAACCGGAGCTGAACCGAAATTTGTGAACCTGAACCAGAACCGAACCGATAAAAATTTCGGTTCGACACCCTGCGCAGGAGACCGCAAGAAGTTTGGCTCACTGCACTGGCGCGGATCGCGCGGGAACTTCAAATTCGGCATTTGGAAATCGTTTTTTTTTTTTTATTCACAAATACTGAATTCCCAAGTTTCGAGTTTTGAGGGTAATGTCCTGGCATCGTTTTCAATCGTTTCGGATAATAAAAAAAAATATAATTTTGATGTGTCAGTGCCCCTTTAATGGGCCGGGGTGAAACATCTGGAGTGTACTGGAGGACATCGAGGGCCTTGGAGCATTCCAGATGAAGCACCTATTGATCCTCAAGCTAAAGACGGGGCTCGCCGAGCGGCGCCTGGTTGCCGAGAAGCAGCTCGACATCAAGGGGCAAGCGCTGTTTTGTCCTGAACGACAACACGGACATCGGGATGAAACGCCGCTGAATCCCCTTCTACGTCCCATACAAAGCCGAGATGAAAGAACTCGAAGGTTGGGGTAAGGTGCAAGAAATTTGACGCGAAAAGTAGAGTGCGGGAGAATTTTCGGGCGTTCAGTCGACAACGCAACTTCGAAGAGGCTAAACCTAAAGGTGGGCGTCACTTAGGAACGCCTCCCCTCAGCATCTGAGGATCACCAGTGACAACAGTCTTGTCGTGGTCCCGGGCCGAGCTCCACTCTGCCTCCGTTACAAAGGGACGGTATATATCCGGCGCCAGTGTCGTGTACCAAGGCGACAGAAGACGTTGCCCTCGTAATAAACGCGGAAGAAGCAGAGAAGGCCACACGGACGTCGTAACTGAAGTTCCCTCTTAGGACAGCGTGATACAAGTCCCGCATCTATCCCCCAACGGGCCGAACCTTAAGGGCGGTTCAGACAGACTCGGAATACGGAATCCGTGAGCCGGAACCCGTACTGACGTAATCACTTCCGGCCTCCGTTTACGGGAGCCTGACGCCACGGTTTGTTTTGAACGGCGCGCGGCCACGGGCCCTCGTATACGGGAGCTGACGTCACGGCGGCTCCCCAGCCAACCAATCAACGGCTGTCGTCAAGCGGGGTCGTCGCCGCTTCGCCGGTTGCGCGGTGCGACGGCTAGACGCTCTGGACGAGGCAGGCGACGCCAGCGCACGCTTCGCGCTCCGTCTAGAGCGGCACTGGCGCCTCGTTTTCGTCGCTTTGTTTCGCGATGGCGTCGTCTCGGCAGGATCCCGGCTACGAAGCTCGAATTGCCTCACTTATGAACCTTTGTGTAGTGAGGTACGTCACAAATGCAAGAACTATCAACTGGCGTCGGCTGACTACTCTCGCGGCTGCGTGTGAGCAGTACCTGCGGAGCGTGAAGAAAGAAGAAGCGAAAGGCCGTCCGCGAGCTCCTGAAGTCTCGGAAAACGCTCGGCGAGTATGCCACCATCGTGAGACAGATGTACGAAGACCCCGACGGCCGGGACTTCTTCGAGTGCTTCCGAATGTCACGAGCCAGGTAGGGTGTGCTGCTTTTATTTTGGATTATTTTCATGTTATATATCAAGTGGCGTTCCACGTGGGCCCGCGCGTCGCTCGCAGGAATACTCACGTGGAGCGTGCGCTCCCGCAGTGGAACCACGTTTATATCATTTTTAACGCGGCAGGATCACGAGAGCAGCTTTCGTAACAGTCACACGCTTGTCAGATTTTACTGCGTCTGTGCTATAAAAAATAGCAATGGCATGCACATGTGCAGCTCATACGACACACTCTTTCTGTTTAATCTGGTCACGGTGTTGTGCTCCCTTGAGTGCATGTATGACGGAAGCCCGTTGTGCTTCCTTGTCCTTTGTGCTAGCTAGGATGTGTGCTTACAAGCTGCTTGTGAGTGAATTCTGCACGAAAGCTCGCGCTGCAGAACCCAGGGATCTTGGGTTCAATCCCCACCCCTGCCCGTTTCGATCTGGATGAGCATCGTACCGGCAGACGTTCGTGTTTCACTACTGCGTGACGGGTGTTAAAGACCCTAGGCTAGCGGTCGTACAGTACTGCCTAAAAACTCTCATCTACAGCGCGTACCGGTGTCGTTGACCATTTTAACCTTTTAAGTGCATCCCACTGCCTTTCCGGTCTCTTTGCAGCCAGCAAGCCAACCACTGCCTGCCTCTACAAACGGCCTTTCTAAAGGCCACTCATATTTGCATTGAAGATGCCGTTTCATCGGGTTGCAACCACCTCCCGTGTCTCCGAAACCATGTGAATAAATTATTAAAAGCAGTATCGAGTTCTTTCGCTTGTCCTGGTCCTTGTGGTCGCTACGATACCTGTCGTAGATCCAGGGGTACCGCTGAACTAGCTGAATTAATCTATAGGTTTTCTCGGGTACGTCAAACGCAGCGGCAACTTCAGCCCTCTTCGCGGCAGCGGCACTCTTTGCAGCTTGAGCAGCTTTCCTCGCGTCGGAGACGGGCAGGAAGTTCATCGTCGCAGCCATTCTTGCAAGCAAGCACGGAGCGTCTGAGGCATTTGCACGCGGAACCGCGTGAACGCCGGTGGCAAGGAGGGCGGAGGAGGAAGCGCGCCGCGCTGATTGGCCGCGGAGAAAATACGGAAACCTACGTCACGACCCGGGAAGGAGAAAGTTGAAAATATTTTCAACTCTTGACTACGGATGCCGGAAGCCGTAATTACGTCACCGCCCGTACGGAGGGAGCGCTGACGTCACTACGGGTTCCGGCGCCCGTGTTTGTATTCCGGGTCTGTTTGAACCGCGCTTTACGCCGAACCCGAGGGAGCGGCACCTACGCAAGGGCAGCAGTAAAGGAAGCTGTCGGACCCGATCCTTCTCAAGCGACAAGCAGCAGCGTCATGATCATGCTGGTTGAGCAAGATTCAGTCCTCGAGAACGCGGAGGCAGCCAATTCAACTAACAAATCAAAGAAAAAGCGACTGTGAATCTCACATGTGTAACGCCATTGAAAACCTCAAACCACCAGGGCCGGTTTCCTCATCTTGCGGCCGCGGCTGCGGCCAGAGGAATTTTTATGTCACGTGACCAGCTCCATGGGGACAAGGAAGTACCTAGCGTCCCTGCCGTAATGGAGGAGAAATCCGTATCGCTTCAAGCAGAAAGGCCTAATTTAGCTCGCAGAAACTGACTGCAGGAACTTTCAGCTGGAGTCTAATCGACCGCCCCTTTATAGGTAAAGCTACGGGCAGGGAGAGTAAACATGAGCCAAAATAAAGAAAAAAACACGCGAGGTAAAAGCGGTGGCAGTATATTTATATACCTCCACCAGTGCCGGCGACTCTCGCCTTCTGTTGTGGTCGAGAGGTTAGGGCGCCGGTACTTGTTGTCGCGGAGTGAAAGTTCCAGGTTCGAATCGAGCTAGGTTATTCTTTGTATTTTGGCGCGTATCTTACCTTTTAACTGTGATCCTTCTTACGAATCACCCACTTGCACTACTGCGCCTTACACGGTTTTTACTGTTAGTCCAACTAGTTCAATCGAAACACCGGGAAGAAGAAAAAAAGATCAAGGCAAGTTTACACGCTAATACAATCATTTAATAATGTTCATTAAAGGAAAGGAGAGGTAACAGCATCGGTATGGCATTCACGCAAACGGAGCCGAAACAAGCATCCTTTCCCCCGCAACTACAGTTCTATGTGTTTTTAAATATACAACGCTCTGGCTACAACTCCTTTCAATAACAGGAGACGCCTATTTAGTACTAATAAAAATGTAATTGTGACAATTTAAAAAAAAGCTTCCTCAAAATAAGCAAAAAAGAAAACAAGACTAGCAGCTGTGGATGCATTGATTGAGCGAAATCCTACAGTAAAATAGATAAATGGGCTAGTTGGTACATCACTGGATGGAGAGCGCCGAATAAACAAGGACAGCTTGTGTGCGAAAGCGCCACACAAGCTGTCTAATCCATGTTCAAAAATAAACAATGAAAAGGGAGAGGGTAAAGTGTGTCAGAAGAAACACGCTAAGCAATACGTGGAGTGTGCAACGTCAGTGGTATATAACATACCAATGAGTTGCGGGAAATCATACGTGGGCCAAACGGGGCGTTGCATAAATGAAAGGGCCAGGGAACATGCCTGCCGTCCAGGGTGAAACAGTCCCCGTCGGGCAATCTTGCGGTACACTGTGATAGGTTCCCATGTGGCCCGGAATTGGAAAAAAAAGTACAGTTCTGGGCAGACACGCAAACAAAACAGCACGAGAAATACATGAGGCATTCCGCATAAGAGAGCAAGGTGAGAGTCGGTGTATTAGTGCGCCCTCACTGCACTTAACAGATAAAGAGTTTTTTTTAATTTTTAGCCAACACCTAGAAAGACGGTATTAATAGTCGATGTTTCTTTCAATAAACCTTCAGTTGTAAGTGCGCTTCGTCTCTGTCTGTCTTCTTCGTCCTTGTTTATTCGGCGCTTTCCATCCAGAAATCCTACAGGAAAGGCATCAAGTCGAACGTCTGCGAAAGTAGTCAATCCGAAATAAAAGAAATCACTTACTTCTACTCGCATGGAATGTGATAAAAGGCATATTTTTACTTTTTACATCTTTGTTGTGGCAATCGTTTTGTAAAATTCAACACATTACTTGTTGAATTTTAGTTGAATAGCCAGACGATCACAACCGAATGCAAAAATGAATCAGGCGTCGACATTGCAAACCATCTCTCTAACGCAAACACCTAAAATGACATTGGATCAACAAATGAAATTAATTTGAGCAGTTGGAAAACGGAAACAACAAATTCTAGAGAAATCCGGCAGCACCGTTAGCTGGCGAACGAAGAGACGGGCATGGGAAGATATTGTCAACGTCTCCGCGGAGTGTACGGCAGATGCAGGAGGCGTGGCGGAAGTTGGTAAAGAAAGCCAGAGACATGTATGAGCTATTCCGAGGTCATGAACAACGAACTGGTGAGTCAGACATATTGAGGTATTTAGTGTACAAGGTAGAGAGAGAAGGACAGGACAGAAAAGAGCCTGTCCTTCTTCTCTCTACCTTATGCGCTAAATACCTCAATGTGTTAGACTACCAACTAGCCCAAATGTCAACTTTACTGGTGAGTCAGAGCTACCCGCCCAATGATCTTATAGAGCTCATAGGGCCATGTCTACAGTCTTTGTGGGAGTGCAGTCAAATACAAGAAAAAAAGAGAGAGTTTCTGGCGCGATTTGAACCCGGGACATTCACGCCGCGACGTCGAGATATCGACGCTCTAACCTCTCAACCACAGCAGTTTTTTTTTTGCATGGTAGGGCGGAGCCGCCGGCGCTGGCGGAGGTATATAAATATACTGCCACCGCTTTTATCTAGCGCGGTTCTTTTCTTTATTTTGGCTCATATTTACCCTCCCTGGCCGTAACTTTACCTGCCGCTCCTACAGTATAAAGGGGCGGTCAATTGGACTCCAGTTGAAAGTCCCTGCAGTCAGTTTCTGCGGGCGAAATTAGGCTTTTGTGCTTGAAGCGATACGGATTTCTCCGCCATTAGGCAGGGACGCTAGGTACTTCCTTGTCCCCATGGAGCTGGTCACGTGACAGAAAAATCCCTCTTGGCCGCAGCCGCGGCCGCGTCCGCAAGATGAGCAAACCGGCCTAGGAAACGTTTGCGAGCCACTGACGTGCCTAAGAATTGGTTCAAAACACATCATTAGACAATTCTGAACAAGTTACCCCAATTGAGAGTCACATATATATATATATATATATATATATATATATATATATATATATATATATATATATATATATATATAGGTGTTTTTTTAAGCTTAACAGATTTGTTTAAAAAAAGCCATGAAAGTTACACTTATGCCGCTTGTGAAGGTGAGTTATACGGCCAGGGGGACATATTATAGGGGCTAATCGTAACGATCAGTCAGCTAATTAATTAAAATTCGTTAATTAACTTTTTAATTAATGAAAATAGACATATGGTTCCAATTAGAAACTTGCTCAGCGTCATCGAAAACCCCTAAATCAGTCATTTTCAGAAAGACTTTGAGCGCGTGAGAAGCGTAGTAGTGCACTAAAGTTACCACTCGTGGAGCAGGTACAAGGCTGGGGCTAGATAAGAGACGGAAAAATCGCGCGGGCGCCTTATCGCAACCTCTAGCTTTGTACCTGCTCCACGAGCGGTAACTTCAGTGCACTACTACGCTTCTCACGCGCTCAAAGTCTTTCTGAAAATGACTGATTTAGGGGTTTTCGATGACGCTGAGCAAATTTCTAATTGGAACCATATGTCTATTTTCATTAATTAAAAAGTTAATTAACGAATTTTAATTAATTAGCCGACTGATCGTTACGATTAGCCCCCTATAATATGTCCCCCTGGCCGTATAACTCACCTCCACAAGCGGCATAAGTGTAACTTTCACGGCTTTTTTTAAACAAATCTGTTAAGCTTAAAAAAAAACACCCTGTATATATATATATATATATATATATAGGGTGGTTTCATCTCAAATCGTGCAGGCAAAAAGGGTCGAATTTTTAATTTCGCTGAAAAAAATATATGTTATGGCGTCGTCTCTAAAAACGCAGTAGCCACAAACGGCAAGTCCGTCGGATTTTTTGTTCTCGACTTACGAATTTTAAAAGAGGCCGCGGCGGAAAGCAGTGTTTTTCACATCCGTCGTGGGTCGGATGTTTCGCTCGATCTCCCGTCGTGGATTTTCAGTCCACATTATATTAACTTTTTTCAAGCACTCTGTGGGCACAGGTAAAAGGCTCTAATACCATGAAATAATTTTAGGCGTTTTGCTTTTTTTCTGTAAAAATGTCAAAAACGCCCCCTCGGTCAATTGTTGACGAACTTTGACAATTAAATACTGGCGATCTACTTGGGTTACATCAATATTTTTTATGTCTATGGAGAGCCCAAAACACGCTCTTTATAGATATTATAAAATGATTTACCTGTATTAAATAGCCTTTGCGGGACGTTTACGTTAATGTTATGCGAAAACCAAAAAGTACCAATTTTAAGATCGATTTTCTCAAAAAACACATTTTTTATTTTTTTTATTTTTTGTTAAAATGTAGATATGATAGTTGTCTACTCGAAAAGCAAGTCGAGAAAGTGTATATTTTGTTTGTATGTTTTATATTTAAGCATCAATATCGTACAAAAACGTGTTTTTACGGCTTGAAACGGACTTGCGAATTGCGCGTCTTCACAAACTTGGAAATATTTTTGACTTTTTTCAACGCACCCACATAAAAATGAAATACAGTAGTTCCACCCTGTTATATTTATTGATCATTTAAATTTTATTATAGGCGGCAAGCTACATTGGAGCAGTTCAAAAGAGAAAGCAACACTTCTTAACAGACCAGCAGGCGTCGTAAATTTTAATGTATAGAAATCGGCAGACGTCCTATTGATTCGGGGCCTTCATTGGCCTATATGAACGTCCCGCCCTTTCGGAACCAGCAGATGACCACGACCTTTCGCGCTCGTTGTGTTAGATAGGACGGCCCGTGACAGTAAAGCGAGCAGCGCACCCTGTGTCACGAGGAGTGAAATGGTACGAATGTGTCGTTGACGCGGCGAACAGTGACGGCCACCCAGGAGTAGTCAGTCAGTCAGAGTATTGCAGAAGGGAAAGCAAAGTAACTGTTGCCCGGGAGGATGAGAACACCATGGCCTTACAATATCGACGGTCAACAACAGTTCTGCCTGCCAAAACAACGCCGCGTGCGAGCTAAAACCGGCGGCGCGGGACGAAAATCGCGCACGCACACGAAGATGGGCCGGTTTCGTTAGGGATGTGGGAAAATTTTGAAACCAGCCATCCGTGCACGCGTGAAACGATACCGCGTATTTGCCCAAGCTTCGAACGCCCTATCCTAGAAATGGCCGTGCTCTGCAAAGTGGTTGTCCTGTGCTTGTCCTCCGTGTTTTATTCTTTCAATTTTATGTACTCTATCTCCCTCCGCGGAAATCCGATAGCACCGAAGGGTTATCTCTTTTGGAAACAGCAAAGCCCGGAGACTAGCATCAAAAACGAGCGTGTTGGTAAATATACTTGTGTCTATTCTGCCCGGAGACTAGTTGGGTCGAAGTCAGCCTCCTTGGCAACTATAACCGTTTGTGAAGAGTGGTCTTCTCCCGAGATGAAAAGTTAGCGCCGGCTGACGTGTTTTTTTTTGTAAAAGGGAAGGGTTAAAGAAAAAGTTTGAGTAACTGCATGCAGTAACTACCTCGAAAGCTCCTCTCCCGATATGAAGCTCGAGGCATGTTACGTCTCGGTTACCTTCTCGCGCACCGCTGCTCGAAACTATTCTTCACTTTGTTCCGCACAGCCACGACGGATGTGCGGAACAGAGTGAAGAATAGATTCGAGCATCATCTGGACGCCATCATCCTGCCAGGCTTCAGTGTCATGGGACTGGACTCGGCGTCGGTCAGTTAAGACTTTTTTTTAATTTTATTTCGTGTGTGTTTCTTCGCCCCGCTGAACTTTGTTTCTCGGGTGCGGTTCTGCTGAACTTTTTTTTATGTTTCGTTACTAACTGTTTGTTAGCATTGTTTACTTGTTGGGTTTATTTCTTCATGGCGTAGCGGCCTGACGGTGCTGTAGAGAGCGTGTTCGCACGCATTTGGTTGTGTCCCGTTTAGGGAATGCCCGGAGGAGTTGGTTTTGTTCTTGCCGTGTGCGGCTGAGTTTTTCTGTCTTAATTAACTTTTTTTCCTTTACGTGTCGTTGACTTCTTTGTCTGACCAGGCGTGGACCTATCGCCTTGCCACGGCTCGAACCTAAATCTTTTATTTTTTTACCGCAATTTTCGTTAAGATCGGAGTTGGGTAATTTTATTCTTATTTATTTATTTTTATTCCCTACCCTTCTCCGTGACAATCTCTCCGTGTGTTTCGGATCGTTTCTGTGTCATCACTTTTGTGTATTACGGAAGTGAAAGGATATTCCCTGGTGATCTGTGCGATGTGCGGTGAACAAACCCTAGCGTTTGGTTTCGGAAAGAATTGTATATAATAGATCAATGACGTGGTGACTTTTCATGTCTTAGTAATATGACAGCTAATAGCTAGTCATGCTAGTTTACAGTGAAAGTTTTATCAATCGAAAAAATACAACGTCTGTGCCTCTTCGATATTGAAGGTCTACTAGGCCTGCTGATTTGATTAGATATGTTTCTCGTGGTTTCCCGCTCTTTTCAAAACATAAATAACTATTCAATACCACAAAATGCGTTTATAATTGATTACAAAACGCAGACAAAAATTCAAGAAAACTTTTTTACAATTCATAGAAGCGCACGTTTTTTTTTGTCTGACTTAGGTCTTGCAAAACGAAGACGTCTTTTTCCGATATTGAGGCTTAAATATAGAACATACAAACAAAATATACACTTTCTCGACTTGCTTTTCGAGTAGACAACTATCATATCTACATTTTAACAAAAAATAAAAAAAATAAAAAATGGGTTTTTTGAGAAAATCGATCTTAAAATTGGTACTTTTTGGTTTTCGCATAACATTAACGTAAACGTCCCGCAAAGGCTATTTAATACAGGTAAATCATTTTATAATATCTATAAAGAGCGTGTTTTGGGCTCTCCATAGACATAAAAAATATTGATGTAACCCAAGTAGATCGCCAGTATTTAATTGTCAAAGTTCGTCAACAATTGACCGAGGGGGCGTTTTTGACATTTTTACAGAAAAAAAGCAAAACGCCTAAAATTATTTCATGGTATTAGAGCCTTTTACCTGTGCCCACAGAGTGCTTGAAAAAAAGTTAATATAATGTGGACTGAAAATCCACGACGGGAGATCGAGCGAAACATCCGACCCACGACGGATGTGAAAAACACTGCTTTCCGCCGCGGCCTCTTTTAAAATTCGTAAGTCGAGAACAAAAAATCCGACGGACTTGCCGTTTGTGGCTACTGCGTTTTTAGAGACGACGCCATAACATATATTTTTTTCAGCGAAATTAAAAATTCGACCCTTTTTGCCTGCACGATTTGAGAACCCATATATTAAATGGTATTAAATGTTTAAATGTGATACTTTTTCCTGTATATCAGATGAAAAGAGTTTGAGGAAACATTTTTCGAAAGGGGAAGCTGTTTTCTGATCGGTCCTAGCACCTGGTTTCAGCCCTTAGGACAGAAAAAATAAACTAATAGAAATATATTATCTTGTCTTAGAGGCCGAGATGCTCTACCGGCAACACTAATGACGTGACGTCAAATGTAATATGAGGGCAGTACAGTTCGTTCCCAACGGGTTACAGAAGTTTGAAGGCGTGAAATGAGTGCTAGGCAAGCCCACGTCAGAAGCAAACAAATAATAAAATAAGGACGTACTGCTTGCTTGAATTGCAAGTTATACTTCATGTGTCGTCACCCCTCTGGAGTGCGCGGAGAAATCAGCATTTTGGATTAGCGTATACCTGTTATTTTTCGTTTTCTCTCGCTATTTTGAATTTAGAGATAATACATAGCATGCCATAAAAATGAAAGCCTGGGGATTCCGAACATATTAGTGCAAAAGCATTAACTGTCCCATGGAGCGAGGCCAGCGGCGTCGGTAACCGCGAAAAACGCCCCCTATAAATTCTCATTTTCCCATATTCCCATTGGCTGAGCGAAATGCCACTTAAAGAGCCATTGGCTGCGACGCGTCATAGTTCCAGGGAACGCCACCCCACAACGAAGCCCTCTTCCTGGCGCTGCAGGCCACCAACACCTCCTAGAAATAAGGCCGTAGCGCCTCGAGTGGTTACGTCACAATGTCGGAGAAGGAAGGCCATGGCGCAACTACGTAAAAAAATATCTGGTATCGGCGTGAAAAAAAAATTGTTTCTTGTCGAGCGGCGCGGTGGTGTTCGTGCGCGTTTATACGACATTAATATACGTTTTAAAAACGCAGTCTTGTACAATTTATTATATATATACAATATAAACGTAATATACAACGCGTTACCAAGGTTGAAAGTACCAAATTTATATTTATGATTATCCCCGTAACCGCGGGACTACGTGCAGTCCCGCAGCTCCCCACGACTTTTCGATTGAACCGGCTCCGATGCGACATTTTCTTCCCTCATACGGGCTCCGATTCTGGTAAATTTACGTTGTGTGTGGGCTGCTGACTGTCTGAAAAGGAGCGCTGAGACATTTCAGAAGGGAAGAGAACCGAAAAAAAAATCCACTCATCGCCGCAGTGAGCGCACACCAGCAAGAGATGGGTCGACAACGTTAAACCTTTCGCTCCACACTGCTGCCGGTGCTCTCCTTTGTGGTTCTTTAAAACTTTTCCTTCTTTCCTTCGTTTTTATGTCTTTACCGCAGCCTCGGGTAGTGTTTTTGTGTTCGCTTGATACTACGGCATTTACGTGGATTCGCGGAACAAGTCCTGCTACGGTTTGAGTGACATGTGTGGTAAGTAGTCAACGATGACACTGGTCGATTATCGATAGACCCCTCTCTCGACAAAGAGACTTCTTGGAGTTCGTGTTCAAATGTTTTCGTGGTGGATATTGCGGGAGGTATGGATACGACCGACAGGTGAGAAACAACTTATTTACGGGCTTTCTTGGTCATGTAGGACGCAAGTAAAGTGTTGCAGTTGATTTTTTAAATCTCGTGATAGAATGGAATCTTGTTCTTCGTCGTCATCCGTGCTCGTGCTGTTGCGTCGACATTTGTAAATATGCGTGGTAATATTCTAGTTTTTACTGGAATGGGAATAACAAGTTTGTGTGATTATTGAAAGTGCGTTGTTTGTGCTTAGGTGTTTATGTGTTTATTTATACTAGTGTTATTTTATTGCTTTTACCGCGTTTATACTGTCTTAAGGTAATAAATAGTATTATTGTATATAAAATAAGATATATTTTGTTCTAAGGCAGCTCGAACCCATAGGGAGAAGTAAATTAGTTGACTAAATAGTAAGTTTAGTACGCCTGCCACACGGAAAAGTTAATATATTTTCATTAAATGACATAGAATTTAATCAGCTCGCGGTCTTGAGTGATTATACGAGCGTCTCAAGCTGATTTGTCGACCCCAAAATGTCATTCGATCGAAATTACATTAACTTTGCCATGTGACCGGGGTATAATGCTAGAATTCAGTGACTGCACCCGATAACATCGCTTACATGATCGTAAGTGACACTTGTTTAGCCGTGTCCGCGTTGATTACGTCTACCTGATTTTTAACTGATCTGTTTTCATGTGTCCAATCACTGCGTGTCACGCCATTTTGTTCAAGTATTTCTGTATAAAATATGCATTCCTGCAGCAATAATTGCGTGACTCAGTGTTTTCGACTTAAAACACTCACATTTTCTATAGACGTCTTATACGCATACCTCGTGCCATTTCGTACCGTTAGCGGTGTAATGTTTTGCCCCTGTAAGAAAATGTTTCCTAGCCCCGTTGCTATGTGCAGCTTTCATTTTAGCTAACATGACTGGCGTACGTGACTAAAAGCGCGTTAGGACAGTCGATACACGCGCGTTTCCTTCGCTTCGACGCGCGCCCCCGATGGCCTTCCTTTGCGACGTCACGAGAAGAGCGCTACGGACTTACTGCAAGGAGGTGTTGGGCTCGCCAGCCAGTAAAAGGGAGAGGGTGGGGCGCGGAAGGCCGCCGCTCTCTTCCCCGTTTCGGGCCACCTGTCAGGCGTGACCGACTGGAGGGGAGGATGAGCGGGTATTTCCCAATCCTTCTTCCGGTGCACTACTGTGCAGGGTGTCGAACCGGAACCGAACCGAACCGAAAACCGGAACAGAACCGTTATTTTTAGCCGAACCGGAACTGAACCGAACCGAAATCTTCGCCGCCATCTTGGAACTGAACCGGAACTGAACCGGAAAAAAATATAACGGTAACCGGTTCAAAACGGTTCA
>JAZHYW010049574.1:0-43240 GCA_037355805.1 Ixodes ricinus | reverse complement strand
AGATCCGTACAGGGTGTTTCTTTTGTAGCTTAACTGAAAGCTACACTAATGCGGTTCGTGCGAGTGAGTTATACGGCCACGAGGACATATTATAGGAAGTTAATAGTCACGATATGTCGAATCATTACCTAATTTTTTAATTATTTTTAGTAGTGAAAATGGGCGTATGGTTTCAATAAAATAAAATTGATGAGCTTAATCGGAAACGATTACGAAACGTTCGAATAGCAGGCGCTTAGCCTACCAGCTTTCTCACGGTGCACGGTAACACAAAAGGAGTATGCAGCGTGCTTAGCGAAAATAACGTGGAAACTTCCCGGAGAGGAAAAACTTGGAGCGTAAACCCGGAAAACACGGGCGAAGAATCGAACTGAGCGGGATTTCAACAGTCCAGGAGGGTGGCTATCAGTTGCATCATCATCACCAACATGGCGGCAGCCCGGGAGCGATTTCTCGAAAGGTGTGTAAGGGAAAGCGAGTGTGCATGGGAGAAAGCCCGCAAAATGAAACGCTGTGCTGTTCGAAGGGCTTTCCAAGAGTATATATGCTTTGACTGTTGGTTTCACTTCCGTCATGCGAGGAATGCCTGGTGGCGCAAGTTATAGTTGTACACGTTGCTGGAAAAAGATTTACTAATTACTAATTAGCAATTGACCGATGAAAGCGACCGTACGAGATTATCGAAAGGACAGATTTGTCTGCCGGTTTGAAAACCGGCTTTTTTGTACTGTCCATTATTGGACTCGACTCACCGAATTACAATGACCTTTTTTTCGGTATATTTTGGTAGACCATCCCCATGTCGGAGACGTATGGTTCGAGGATTCCTTGGCGGGAAACAATTGTCAAAACAAAATTAGAAAGCGCAGGAAAAACATTGTAAAGGTTACGAGTAATTTTAGTACTTGCAAAGGCGATCAGATTACTCCGGTAATTAGGTCGTAACAAAAGTAATCGAATGATTTCAAAATTACTCCAAAAGTAATCGACTGCAAGTAATTTTGATTACTTGTAACGAGCAGTGCACAAGTCTCGCTGCCGCACAGACGCGCTCAGATTCGGGGAAGCGAAGGAACGTTTCCAAAACTGAGCGTTCTTTCGGAGTGCCGTCCAATGCTGCGCGTGATTTTATATTTTCGTAAAGTGCGCCCATCTAGTGGTTTGCGACGATGCCCAGAAAGGTCCTACTAGAACGCGTACCTTGAAGTTTACTAATTAAAAATTTAATTACTCGAAAATAATTAAGAGCGTAATTACAACCGAACGTTATTAATGTTCTTAAATAGGGTCTGCCAAAGTGCCTGTTACGGAAAATTAATAACGTCCGGAGGAATTAGTTCATTAACCGATTTCGAGTAATTAACCGCTTAATTAGTAAATTTAAAGTTATGGTTTTAATTAAAAACTTTCGGGGCATCATTCCATGCAAATAAATCGGGCCGCTTTACACAAATAAAAGGCGCGCGGCATATTACGGAAAAAGAAAAAAAAAGAAGAAACGAAAAGAACTTTAATTTTGGCGCGTTTCTAGGTTTCGGTTATCTGTTAACTTCTACGGGCCAGCGGTCCTGCTCCCCGTGGTCAAAGCGCGCAGCCATCAGCTCCCCTCCCTCGGAGGAGGGCACTCGCTGGCGAAATAAAACGCTGTGCTTTTTCATTTTGCGCTTTTATCCCTGCGCCGAAAAAGTTGATGCCCTTGTTCCATAACCTTACTTTTCTTCGCTTTATTTTAGGCGACACTTGAGTCACCCGACCTGTTTCCTCTCGTCTTGGTCGTGAGCACGAGCAACGAGGTTGACTTTTCGGGGCCTTTCACGGCGATGTTTCATTCATCCGTCGTTTCCGACACAACCCAGGACTACTTCCCAGAAGAATGGCACCATCACAAACGCTGCGCTTTCTCATTACCAATAATGTTTTTTCTTCTTTTTTTTTTTTGTAAATACTTTAGCTGTACTGGGAAGTAACTGAAACTTTAATTTAAAATTCTTATCCAAACATTTTTTGCTCCTCGATGTAAACTGTTTCATCTTGAAGTAAAAAGTTGGCGGGAGTCTGTCGTTCAGCAGCTGCGCGTTGGCGCACTCGGGGAAACCGCCGTCGATACTTTTGCGTTGCCCGAGAAAGTGCGTGTCAGCCCGATATCCCGTTTCTCGAACAATGCGAAAAATATTTCGAAAATTTCACCGTTACAGTGGCTGCAACGGGTAATGTAGTACTTGCACCTACGGTGCCTTTATACGCGCTTTGTCATAGCCTCCCTATATACTGACAAAGCCTGGCAGATCGCCACGAGAACCGGCCGCAGAAATGGAAAAGGTGGAGCGGCAGAGAACAGATGGGAGAGGAGAGCCACGTGACTGGCGCCCGCTGCGGCGAGACGCCGAAACACACTTCTCCCGAGCGAGCAAGGGTGTTTCGGGTCCTCGCGGCTGCAAAAGCTGTGCGCTGACGTCCAGGTTCTCCGAGAAATGGCTCTTTGATGCTCTGTGCTACCAGATCCTCGCGCTCCAAATCTGCGACCGGGCACTCTATGGCTCCGACGTCGAACTGCCAGGTTTTGTGAGTATAGAGGTGGCTATGGTATGCTCGTGGTCCTCGCGTGTTTGCTGTCACACCAATCACATGCAGAAAAGAGAAAGAAAAAGAAGAAGACGGGGCATTTAGTGTGCGTGATGTGATTTAGCCGCTGATAGGAAACGCATGGATAGCGCCCGTAACGATGCGGCGTGACTCTGATTGGCTATGTGGGATCCTTGGCTGCCTTCAAACTTGAGAGGAAACGAAAGCGGTTCTGTATTCGAGGAAAAGCACTTAAATTGTCTTTGTTTGGCCTCCAGGATCACGAATATCGAAATATCAAAATGGAGTAAAATAAAAAATAAATAAAAATAATCCAAGGTGTTTTAATAGAAAACCAGCATGCAGTTAGCGTGACTTGAGAGTAATTCGGGTAAATACACTGTGCGTATACAGGTTCGTCGAGATAAGTCCGGACTTTTTCCAGCTTTCGTCTCTCAACAATACAGCGATTGTAACTGGCCGTATTGCGCTTCTGCGGCCACGCATGATAAACAATTCGAGACTTGCTCAAAAATGAGCAGGGAATGCGATTGGAGGGCAGCAATACATGAATCGCTTCGACGCCGGAAGAGTCGCCTAAGCAAATCGTTGCGTACGTATGGCTACAAGAAGACGCAAGTTTACAGCATTGCCAAGACTTTCAGGTACTCTGTCAGCCAGGAAGACGTTATACGGCAGACCGAGGAAAGCGCAGAACACTGTCGATATTCATTTTATCTCTGCCTCTGCGCGTTCTCCTGCGTATGGCGAACTTTCCGGATTTATCTCGACGACCCTGCATCGAGGGTCTCTTTTGCGAAAGCTTTCGAAAATTCCTAAAAATATGCTGTCGGAGGTAAAAAGGAACTCTTTGCGAGAACAAACTACCAGCCTTGGCGGACCGTCAAGGATTGCAAGAACATACTAATTAGTGAAAAAATTAACTAACATTTACTAATAAATTTTTTTTAAAGTAGTGATAATAAACATATGGTTTAACCGAGAACTTACCAAGCATAATCGAAAACCACTAAATTAACTATTTTTAGAAAGATATACGACATTGACAGCATTTTACCGCGTTCCGAAGAAAACGCCCATGTTTGGACAAGTTTCTAGGTTTCGGTTCCTTCGGTTCGGAGCGCGTGATCTGAGCATGCTAGATCACGCGCTCACATGAAGAGCCCGCTAAGACCGGCAATCTTGATGGTGCGGAATGCACGTTGCAAAAGAACTACGGTAGCTCGACGTCAGCACCGCGCTGAGGAGCCGCGCACACAGCTATGGCCGCCAGTGAGAACTCGCTATCTGCGCCCGTGGTCCTGCTCCCCGGTGGTCGCGGCCCGAAGCCACCGCCTCGACGGAGGAAAAGGCCCGCGTGTGTTGCGCGTCTGGGCCACTGGGGAACAGGACCGCGGGCGCAGAGACGCGCTCCGATAACAAACCGATACGCGTCCAAACTGAGGCGTTTTTACGCGACGCCGTAAAATGCTGCCTCTGCTTTATATCTTCCTAAAAGAGTTGGTTTAGTGGTTTTCGACAATGCTTAGCAAGTTTCTCGATGGAACCATTCGTTTATTTTCAATACTTACAAATGAATTCATAAATTTTAATTTATTGTCTCCTAATTAGTATGTTTTCTTACAATCCTCGACGTACGCCAAGGCTAGTACAGTTTGTTCCAGTAAAGACTTTCTTTTGGTCGCGTACAGCATATTTTTAGGGATTTGTGAAAGCTTTCGCAGAAATATAGTATAAATAAATGTTTAGCTAATAAAACAGTCATTGTAGCCCAGATTATTCGGGTATAAATCAAGGCGAATACGAACGTTGGCATATCCTCACAGGGCAGAAGACTAATTGTTGGACTGGTCATGGAAATAGGCAATACGTATGACACAGGGCACTAAGCACAATATACGTGAGAACGCTAATTACTTTCCACGCAGTTACGCAGACATGAAACAGGGGACAAAGAATACAGGTGGTGACAACGTGCAATGAATATCACAACTCTCAGCGGGACAAGAATGAGTAGGAATAGGAAGCGTTTGGTGAGCGTCGCGGCGGCGTTCCTTTCCACGCGCTTATTTTTGCGCCAGTACCAGCGGCCCTGCTGGAAACGGACCGCGGTGTGGGTCGCCCGTGCCGACGCCGCAGCGACAAGTCCGAATGAAGGCGCGCGGTGGGTGCGTGGACACGCGCGGCGACGAGCAGCTGCAGCTCTGTTTGCGCTGCACGGCCGATAAGGGCGCGGCACTGCGTCCCGTTTAAAGGTGGGCGCAGCGGTCGGCCGCGGTCGTCAGGGAGCTTCTTCTCGCGTATTTAGGCGCTCCGCTCTCTGGGGCCGGATAAAGGCAGACTGGGCGAGCGATAAGGACCTCCCCTCGGGCGCGTTATGCCCCCTTCCCCCTCTCTGACCCGTCCGTCGATTGGCACGCGCCGAGGCTGCCGGAGGCCATGTCACCAGATCAAGACGCACGTGAGCTTATTTAGACGCCATCTGTTTTTGTTTTTTCTTTTTCCTTTTTTTCTTGCGGGGGCTCGCGGGGGATCGGCGTGAGTCAGCAATTTCCGCGAGTTTGGGGAAATCGATCGTGTTGGCGCCTGAGATTCTGCCGGGATTGATCTCTCGACGTGCAGGGGTGCCTGCGGGTCCACTTTCCTTCGGAGCACTGGAGATGACCAGTCACTCCGAGGTGGCAAACCTCCCCTCTCGCCAAAAAACATTTGGCTCGAAGAGCAGTTTTTGCCGTGACACTAAGCGTTATGCGGCATGTGTAACTTGAGGCTCGGTATCACGGCGGCTGCGTTTTGAGGGAGAATCGCATTCACCGCCGCCTGCTTCTGAAGTGCGTTACTGGCCAGGCTGACCTTTGAGGAGGGTCGGTCGCACATATAAGATATGCACGATTTATCTGTGATCGCCTAAGAGCTTGCACCTAACTTATCAAGGCAGTTCAGATCATATCTGAGATAAGAGTGCCGATTAATGGGCAGGCCTTCAGTTTTTTTCGTCCCGAAGCTGATTGCAATCAAATATCGCGGTGTATGTACGCCGAGAAACTGAGATACGGGAGAGAACTAGCAGGGACTACAGAACGCCTTAGCTCCGGTTCCAATGATTAGTGGGTAGACCTAAAGCTAGCTCTCTTTGTCTCCACTGCCATAGCCTCCTCTATACCCACAAAGCCTGGCAGTTCGACGACGCGGAGCCATAGAGCGCCCGGTCGCAGATTTGGAGCGCGAGGATCTGATAGCACAGAGGATTTCTCGAGCGAACCTAAAGCCACTTCATGTTTCAAAAGTAGCGCAAGGTGCGTCGATGCACGAGGCACGTGCAACGCGCAGCCCATGGGAAGATCATGGCGGCATAGCGCAGCACTGAGCTAGATTTCACACGCCATGTTCTTCCCAGAAGTGGCGCGCGCAGCACGTGTCTCGAGCATTTCCACGACAATGAATGGCGCCACTTTTCCGAGAATAGAGGGGATTTAGGGGAAGCTGGTAGTGAGCGAACAGATTTTGCAGCGGCGAGGACGCGCGAGAAACGCGGGGAGAGCGAGCGGACATTCCATCGCTCGGGAGAAGTGCGTTTTGACGTCTCGCCGCAGCGGGGCGCCCATTACATGACTCTCCCTCCTCCGTTGTCTGCCGCTGTACCTTTTCACTTTCGGCGGCCGCGTCTCGTGGCGATCTGCCAGGCTTTGTCAGTGTTAGCCTCGAGAAGTTTGCGTGGCGCCCCCTTACGACGAACCGGGGTGACGTCACGGAGAGGACAGACTTTTGCCTGACTCGTTCCGCTCGCCCTGTGGAGACTGTGACGACGTTAGCTTTCGGCGCGCTCGTTTGTATTCTTTTTTTTTATTTTTGTGCGCGTTTTTCGTAGGAAGTGTAAAATTTTATATGTGGCTTTACTGAGGTATGGCGTGTAGCTGCAGGCGAGACTTCAACCAAAATTTTAGTCATGGTTGACAGGGCAGGCAACGCATGAATCGCAGCTGGTGATGAAAATGAAGAAATATGGCCACAATTGCAGGAGCATCACTATATATTTGCATCTCACATAATCAATGCTACTGATGGTCTGAATGAATTGGCAGGTTATGTATACTATTTCGCATTTTTTTGTATCTCTGTTTTTAAACAAAACCGCCGAAGCAGAAAGGTGGCATACTGTTCGCGCAACAATGTAGTCTGGGCCATGGAGAAAGAATCACAGGGGAGACAGCCCAGGTACAGGGATAAAGTAATAAAAGAGCGAACACCGGCATATGCAGTTATTTGTTTATATCTATTTATATTGCTCGCATTCGGCAACATGACTATCTGCAAGTCGATCGATTGCACCGTATTTCATCGAGTGCGTAATCCATCGAGTGGTCTTAAACTCTTTAATGTAAGGCAGTATGTCAACCTGCGACACTCTGCCCCTTTCCGATCACCGCCGCCCGACCAGCGACATCAATGCTCGACAGTTTACGTCATCTCATCTTGTTGTTACGTCACTGATACGCGAACACGCGGTCACATCGGCGATTAATTCCAGTCTTCTGTTCACAACGCACAACACTGCCATCGCGATGTGGCTGCTATGTTGCTGACACGCAGAAATACAGAACCACGTTGACTGCCGCGGTTGGCATTCTGCATCATAAAACAGATCCGAACTCAGCACAGAAGGCACGCAGGCACCCGGCAGCAAAACCTGCCTGTCTTGGACGCAGTTTCCGCGGTTTCCGTAACGTCGTCAACGTCAACACGTCGTTCCGCGTTCCGGAGGCGTCCATCTTACCCCAGTGTACGTTGCGCATCTGGCACTGCTCCGGAATCCGTTGTTTCTAGCGGCTTCGTTTCCTCGTTTGACAAAATTAGTGGTGAAAAAGTCAATGCAACCGAGGAGAGTTCTGCCTGCCTTCCCTGCCACTGAAGCTCACTCAACTCAATAAAATTTTTAAACAACGCGCGCGACGTGCTCGAAAAATGAAACCGAATGAAGAGTGAGGCGGAGCACGACCTACTGTAATCCTGACCTGCCCAGAGAAGAATGTGCCAGCGCGCATCTTGTAGTGCATGGCCGCGGCCTGCAGCGTTTCGTCACGCTACGATTCCGCAGCGCTGCATAAAGCTATTTTTCTTCTTTCTTAAGGGTATCCGGATGTACATTGAAGGCGCGCAAGGCACTCCTCCTTCTACCGACAAGTCAGGACCAGATGACAAGGTTTTGTCTGGTCCTGACTTGTCTCTTCACGGGCCTCGCGGGATTGAGCCGTCAGTCGCTGGTCGCGTGACAGATTCGTCGCACTATGGGCACCGGCTGCCAGCACAAGTGGCTATTTATGCGTGATCCGAGAACGTGCCTTTATTTCGACGATGGCACAAGAGCAGTCGGAGCTAAAACATGCCCCAGCGCTTCCGGTGCCTGAAAAACGCGTTCTTCGATATAAGTAAACACGAGAGCGATGCACCCTGCTACGTGCTACCGCTATACCGTGCAGCCTGCCGGCGCCACGCTACGGCAGGTGTTTCCGAGAAACGGATATCACCAGCCGCGTGCCGTGCGGACCGTGCGCCAGACAGGCTGGGAACCGCGTTTGGGTCGCAGAAAAGCCTTTACCGACGCCCCCAACGGCAAAGCGATGCACTTCATCGGCGACAGCGTCTTCCACGGGGAGGTATTCTACGAGCAGGGCAGGATTACGGTAGGTCGTGAGGCGGAGGGTGGAACCTTTCTCCCGTCTGCCTGGAGAAGGAGAAAAAGGTCTCGTTGCTTCCTTCTTCTCGTATCCGCTTGGGGGCGCGTCACTAGAAGGGAGGAAACCGCGGCGTTGCCTATTTTTTTCCTCATGTTTTTCTTATGGTGAATTCCACTCGTAGTTCCGGAGCGCTTTCCAAAATCCGCGATGGAGGCCAAATCCGCTCCTGTGGGACCCGCTCCGAGTCGACGAGCGGATGATGAACTCGCATTTATGGGGCGATCCAACCGACTCGCCCGAGACCAAAGCCTGAGACGATCGGCCGTTCAAAATGGCCGCTGCTCAAACTTGCAAGCCGACCAACGCCTCAGCCGACTGATCTTTCCGAGGACCAGTCACAACCGTCACTGTTTAGCTGGCCGAAATATCACGCAACACTGGCTAGGCAAAAGAAGAACCGTATTCGGATACGTATACCATATTTAGAGCCCATGTCACAAATAACGAGGAAGACGTCCGCCTTCGCCACCGTCACATACCTTTCGGCCACCTCGAAGCGGCGGGGCACGCACAACGACTGCCATCGGTGGAGTTCAGATTGCTGGTACGACTTTAATAAACATAGAGGTAACAAACCATCACTGGCACGGTCGTTGCCTAATCTGTTCTTGCTTTGTTGCACGAGAAAACGCCGGCGGAATGCAGTGTAAAAAGGTAAACAATCAGTGGCTGCGAAATGAACAGGCCTAACCTCGCTTCTGCCTACGGATTTTCCGTCGTTCTTTTTTCTCATTTTTCCTCTCACAATCACAGATGTCAGCGCTTACGATTTGCCACGCTCCAGTCCCGGCTTTGTATCCCTGATCTACGCGAGGTAGAAGCGTTCGAGCCGTCCTAATCACGCGTAAACAACCAACGCATCCGAACAGAACAACTCGACGGCCCGGCCGGTCCGGCGACTTCGGCGATCTCGCCAACCTCGCCGCGCATGCGCATCGCTGAGTGAAAGGAAATGACGTTGGGCGCTCTGTCTACTTCCGCCAAGATATGTGGGATTCCACGGAGCGGTTGTGGCACGATTTGGGGCGCTCCACTGGGCGGGCGCTGCCAGAGATCTACGAGCGGAAGACAACCAATTCGAGCCGGATCTGCGAGCGGAATATGCGCGCTCCAAATGGAGCGCTTTTGGAGCGCTCGAGATGTGCGTGCGGAATTCACCGTTCGAGTGCAGTCATTTCTGAGGTACACCATGGCACGTCCATTGCATGCCCTCAAATTCTTTCCCGAAAGGACGGAATCGAAAAGTCGGCGTATAGGATTTGTACCCGGCAATGCTGACGTAAGCGCAGTTCACTTCCTGCAGGAGTCAGGTGTCCGGTTTTTCTTGTCGTTTCTTGCTGTGTTTGGCGTTGAGTTCCGCCGCCCAAAGACGCAGCCCTGGCGCGTGGCAGCAGCTGCAACCGCTTGCAGGAGATGCCGGAAAGCCTGGCTGATGTTGTCATCAGCCGGAGAGGCTTTCCGCGCTGTATGCCTGGCAGGGGTGTGGGACCTCGGCTGTGCTCTTGCACCAGTTTTCTTGATTGGTCTGGTTGTGTTTGGGGGTGATGGAAGAGCAGCCCGCCAGCGAGCTGTCACCCGAATCTTGCAGACAATGTCCAGACCGTCGTGGGCAGTGTTTGTCGCTTGCCAGGTGTCCGTTCTTTGCCCACATCTGGCAAAAAGGAACGAGGGAGGGGCAACTGCTTTCTCCTCGGTCATCCATGAGTGTCCTCGTGTGCTTTCCCGCAGCTGTTGCCTACAGGTGGTTCTGGAGAGATGTCTTGTTCATGGCCGATCTTGTGGCGGTTGGCGCATAATGACGGCGCCGGACTATGCGGAGAGCAAGTCGTCTGCTTCATGCGCAGGGGTTTCCCGGTGACGTCAGAACGACGCCTTGAGCTCTGATTGGCTCTGATTAAAAGGATAGTGGGTAGACCTCAAAGCAAGCTTCCTTGAGGGCTACCCGCTATCCTTCCCATTAGAACCAATCGAGGCTCGGCGCCCTATCGTCTACACATCCGCTGCAAAAGAAGCAGACGAACTTGCGCTCCGTATAGAAATGAACCTGTGCGACGCTGCGTCGGCAGCAGACAAGTCGGTGTAGAGTGGATCCCTTGAAAGCAGTGTTGGTGGTAACGCTTTGCAAGTAACGGTGTTACCGGTAACGCGTTACTCTTTCGGCAACGTAGTAACGTACTCGTTACATTTTCAAAACAGTAAGGGGTAACGTACGTACGTTATTTAGTTCAAGTAACGTGTAGCCTATTTACGTTACTAGTTACTTTTTCTTCCCAAATTACACTACATATTTTTTTTTTGCAAGTTCCGTGGCGCTAAGTTATTTGAATTATTTAGTGTTTTTTAGCCGTAAGCCCAGACTGAGCGGGAAGCACGGCGCACGCCTGGCCTACGCGGCTGCTGCGATGGATTCGACAGCTGCGTCTGTCATTGTCGAGAACCTGCGGAGGCTGGTCAGAAAACGTGACCGTTCGCTAGCGCTCGGCCATTGTTGCTCGGGGTCTGGCGTGGTTATCAGATCCACCACTTGGCGTCGTCAACGTGTTTCAACCTGGCCGCTCCCAGCAAGAGTTGAATTCGTGGTAAGAAGCTTTCTGTGGCCCTTCTGTTTTCCTCACTATGGGTAATGCACGTGGTACCCTCGCGGTAACGTTTTAATTTTAATATAAGCTTGGCATTGCGTCCGCTTGCACCAGCAGGTGAAGTTGAAGTGTCCTCACTCTGGGTTGTGAAAAAAGTTCCACCAGGCGGCGGTACCGAAACTTCTCGCCGCGAATAGGCCGGAAGTGAAGGAAAATCCGATTCGACAGGGTTGGCGCCCACGTAGCTTGCCGCCGTACTTCCGCGGAGTAGCGCTGCTTTTAATTACACAGCGACGTAACGACATTCGGTTTATTCCTTTTAAAGGGGCCATGAAACGATAGCGGGTTCGAATGTTCATGACTTTACAGAGGCGTACTGGTCCTAGTCTGGCCCAAATATACTCGCATGGACCGCCACTGATTCAGAAGAGTCTAGGTGGCTGTGAAATTCCGAGGATAAAAGGGGAGTTTTTCTTTCAGTGTTGCCTTCGCAGAGCTTGATGACGCAATTGTGGGATCGAAACCACCCGCCTGACGACAGTCGAGCGCGGCTCATGGATTGGACAGGGGAACTGCGTTAGCACTCGACTTCGGCTCGGAACAATGAATGCCTCGACGGACACTCGGGTAGTGTGGCTCGTCTGCAACCACTGCGGTGATGAGAATAGTCTGACTCTAGCAATTCCTGGAGTTCCGCACCCGTTTTCTACTTTGCCGACCCCAGCGCGTGGCTATGATTAACGTTGGCGGCATGGGATAGTCACTAGGCCACGTGGCCGCTTGTTCTGGCTCCGAGTTGAGAGGTTGAGCGATGCTCATATTTCTCAAATTTATTTCCCAACTAACAGTGCTTACAAAAAAAAAAATTAGGGCAAGTTTATTGAATTGTTAACGTTAGGGAGGGATTCTGAGTAGTAATATGGGAATGTAGAAAAATCGTGTCATGACCGCTTTAAATAATGTTTTGTTGTCTTTTCGAGCAAACATTTGTCTCCGTGGTGTGGCCAGAACGTTGTTAACGTTTAGACAATAAAATTGACAGTAGAATTTCGCTCTAGTATCCCTTTAAATCGGAATACATAGCGCTTTAGAGATGAAGGCATGATTCCGGCTGCGACCTTTGAATCTAGAATCAGGCAGTGGCTAGTGCCGCCTTGCGAGCGTTTTTAACTCCAGTTCCTTATATTTAGTTAAGCACGTACAAATCTTTTTTCTTTCTTAAGTAAAGTTGGCCGCGTTTTAATTGTATCTTTTATAAGCGGGAAGCGAGGAAAGGAGGCAGTGGAGGGACGCCAGACGGCGGCTTCCGAAAGCTTTGTTTTGTGCGGCCTGCTGTTCCGACTCGAAGCTCGTTACCCGCGCCCGTCGGTCGGCCCCGCACCTGCGGCGATGCGCTCTCCGCGGGGCTGCGACGCTCAGCCGGTGGAAGCCGCCGGCGAGCTCTGGCCGCCGTCTTCGTCGCCTCGGAGAGCTGCAGCAGCCTGTGCTCGCCGCATGGACGGTGCGTAGAGAAATGCCCTCCTTGTTTGGCATCAATTCGCGTCCGCCGACCCTCCCTGCCCCCCCTCCCCCTCCCCCCCTCCCGAGTCACGGGGCGTTACCCTGAAGCACGCGCAACTTGTCGTACGTCCACCCCCACACACTTCCCAAGTGGTTTTTCGGGGACCGTGAAACGTTCGCTTGCGGCGGGATCTCTCCGCCATGTCTTGAGGGGAGCGCCTCTTGGCTGCTTTTACACTGCGGTCGGTCTGCTCGCGCTTGAATCCGGCGGACACAATCTCACATGTAGCGTGTTCGAGGCGGGTGTGCTTCATCGCATGGTTTGGAGCATGTCCGCATACCTATACAACTAATGTCCGCAGACTTTGTTTTGTATGTGTGACCGCGGATTTAGTTTGTGCTCTTCGGCTAGCCTGTTTTCCTTCATCGTCGGAAAGACCGTCCAAGGAAAGCTGGTTGCGTTAACCTCGACTACCCGCTGTCCCGCTTGCGAGGATCTCAAATAGTATATGGGTGCGCGAAGATCCCCCGCGTAACGTGTCGGGTTCACAAAAAGCTCTTTGGCTGCGGCGGACGTTTTCCTGTTTTCCTTTTTTGCTAGTTCCGTAGATTAGAATTATATCCTCTGCGTTTAATAGTATTTAGGATATCTCTACTAGAAGCTTTCTATGAGTGTGCTAATTGGGAACCTTTGCTGTGCCGCTCTCGTGTTTCCCACTAGCTTCTAAGCAATACACGAATCTGTTGTCATACTTCCAGCATGTTTGTAGTTTCCAGTAGTTCGCTAAGTAATTTGCGTATTAAATGTATACAAATAGGGGATCTTCGTGCACCCATATACTATTTGCAGTACACGGTGTTATGTGTTCACGGAAGACTCGCTCCATTCTCCTTAAAGGGCACTGACACCCCAAAGGCCGTATTTTGATTTTCTTTTCTAAAACGATGCAAAGTGTAGTCATAGAACACACAAACAAAATACCACAACGTAGAAAAAAAAAGAAAAATACACGCGCGCGCGCGCATCTTTATTTTCGGCGTGTTTGCCTCCCGCTACTCACCTCCTCGCTTCTTTCGATTTGTGACGTCAAATATTATGAAATTTAGAAGCTTTGTAGGCGACATTTCTATAATTGTAAATAACAGTATTCTTAAAACATGGTTTTTAGCGCAACTGCGACCGCACTACGGCCCTTCTTTTTGAAATACCGAAAATTAGAGTCGGAAGTGATGTCGCCTTCTGGCTTTTGCCAGTCCCTCGGAAAACACGGCGGCGCTCGGCACGTGTAGCACTGGGGAGGATCAGGGAGTCGGGGAGCGGGGAATCGGGCGAAAGTTCTCTTTTCTTGGGGCCCGACGACCTCTCAGACTTCGACAAGGAAATCGTCGAACGGTCAAAAAAAACTGGGTTTGGTGTCTGTGCACCGTAGTTTCGGTTGTGACTCCGCCGGGGCAGCCTTTCACGCAGAACCGGCGTGACGTGGCCCTCACGTCGCTCACAAAGTCCACATCGCGTTCCTTCGATCTCACACCGTTTCAAGGAATCTGATATTTTACTGCAAGGGCCCTAAAAGAACTTCAAACTCGAAAGTGAAGCGTCGTCTGCTCACAGCGATAGGCGGCACGCCCGGAGAAGCGCCGTTGATCGCGGGGACGCGGATGAACACATTTCCGGTCGGGGCGGTCCGAAGGAGTGAGAGAAACTCGAGTTGCAGGACGACTCAATCCTTGACGTCACTGCACTGGCGGGGATAGCGCGGGAACTTCAAATACGGCTTTTGAAAATTGTCGTTTGGCTTCAGATATACTGAGTGTTTTGACTTATCAATATTAGTGTTTCCGTCGTTTGTACCGTAGAGTTGCTTACGCACACCGAATACATTCCTCGAAATAAAATGAGTTGGTCCCGAATCATTGTTGGCGGCACGAACTTGTTTCGTTGAAATTAAGTCGCCAATGGGGTGCGTAAACATACATGAATTTTTCGACTAAATTGAGAAATCTCGGACGATCACACTTTTACGTTTTCCCGATTGTCTCAGCTTAAATGAGAAGCTGAAGATTCTATCGCTGAGATATCCGGTCGAGCCGAACCGAGGTTCTCAGCCGAATGGGGGTTTCAGCCCAGCTATGTTAGAAACACACGTTGCGACAGCGTCGTTTCGTACGACACCGATTTCGAGGGACGTCAATCGTGTAGATGCGGGGCCGCCGGGAGTTGCGATCGGAATTCTCGTTGACGTGCGCAGGTGTTGGCATTAGTGGAGCGCGCAGCGGGAGCCCATGGGGGTCTTCTCTCTCCGGAGCAGCTGGGAGGCCCGAATGCCCCAGCGGGACTTCACGGCGCAACAACATTCGCAACTATAGAGAGCCTAGATTACAGAGAGTTACCAGCTGTCTCTATAGGGGTCAGGCGGATTATGGGCCGCCTTTGCATGCGGAGTGAAGTTCGTCTGCTTCTTTGCAGGGTGTGGTGACGTCAGACACACGCCGAGCTCTGATTGGCTCTGATTGAAGGATAGTGGGTAGACCTCAGATCAAGCTGCCTCGAGGTCTACCCACTATCCTTCCAATCAGAGCCAATCAGAGCTCGGCGTGTGTCTGACGTCACCACAACCCCTGCAAAAGAAGCAGACGAACTTCCGCTCCGCATACGAGCTGAGAGGAGGTGCCGAAGGAGTTGATCGTCTGCGAGCGTCTCTGCCTTTCCGCCTGCTTTCCTCCTCACCACGCGACAACGCGGCGCATGCGCACTTGCTACCAATCTCTGCAGGAGGTGTCCCCCATTACATTGCGAACGCTTTCCATGGTTTACGATGAACCCTCTCTTCGATCCAGGCTCGATACAACTGTCGCGTTATTCCGTCTGCCACGGAACATATACACCGTTCGACAGCCTTGCACTTCCTTCGTGGCTACTAGTTTTTCGGAAGATTGTAAGTACTATGGCGAGTCCTTCTTGAAACAAACGTTTTATAATACTGATTATGGCTTGTTCTTTGATTCACTTTACTACCATAATCATTAGCAATGAACTACGTGACATCAACTTGTTCCTCGAGTCGCTGTGCCACACTTTCGACGTCCTACAATGTACGGAGACATGGGTGCCCGAAAATGTGGAACCTCCTTGTTTTACTGGTTATAACTGTGCAAGTTCAGGAATAACAAAAAAAAATAGAAGTGGAGGTGGTTTTTTTATTTATTTGAGAAACGATATTTCGTGGCATGTATTGGATTTTTTTTTAATCGATCACTACGGATGTGGAATGCCTTGTTGTTCATGCTGGGAAACGTCGTTATATGTGTTATGTATACAGGCCTCCTGCGTGAAACAGTTCTTTTTTTTCTCTCTCTCTCTTTTCTCAAAGGCCTTCTCGAATTTCTTGATTCCACTTCCAAAGCCTTTTTTATTGTGGGCGATATAAACGTGGATCTACTTAGAAAATAAAAATGACTCCATTGAATTAAAAAAACGAAGTTGAAAAATGTACAGTGGCTGCGAACTTGCAGCTCTCTTGATGTTTGAATAACTAACTTAAACGCTAACAAAGGTCTCCTCTGCCATTTCCGAAAATGACCTCAGTCACCACTTGCCTATTTTTTGTCTTGCATCTCTTCATATAAAACAAGGTACAATTCGAACTGAAGGGGTCAGTTACAGGAAAATCGACGAAGCATCGTTCAGAAGGTTTCGCGACTTAATTGCTGAAATAGGCTGGAGCAGTGATTATTAATATTACGTGCCTAATTCAGCGTAAACCAGTTTCTTAAAAAAATAAAAAAAGAATTCAACAGAGTTTTGACACAGCTTTTTGCAGAGGCAAATAAATGAATCAAAAAGATAAACTGCGAAAACCCTGGATGTCTACTGACTTACACAGAGAAAATATAAAAACAAATAAAGTGTATCATGATTTCCTTCATTCTAGAGATCAAGATATTCTTGCAACATTAAAAAATAACTATAGAAATACACGAATTTCTGATAACAAAAAAACACCCAAATATGAATATTATTAACGCCTGTTCTGTCGCGTTCAGAATGACTCCAAGGAGATCAGGGATGCCGTTAACACACTAACAAATAAGCATATTCACTTCCAGGAGATATGTGACGCGATTGTTCATGGGAACCATGTGAGTGGTTCTGAACTTTGTAATTCAATGAACGAGTATTTTGTAAACGTTGGGGCACCCTTAGTAACTGACAATGAACCCTCACGCTGCCTTATGATGATCATACATTCTTTAACAAACTCGATCATGTTATCGCCAACTACTTCTCAAGAAATCGAAGCACTTATTAAGGGGATAAAAAAATGAAGTAGCCTCAGGTGAAGGCGGTTTAAAACCAATTCCTATTAAATACGTGTCCCAAGATATAAGTAGCATTTTATCTGATATCAATAATTATAATTTAGAAGCTGGTGTATTTCCGGATCTGCTTAAAATTCCTAAATTCATTCCGGTATTCAAAGGAAGTAAAGCATATTTACTAAACTATATATACTTATATCGGTTTTCCTTATATTTTCTAAATTGTTTGAGGTAGTTATTCAGAACAGATTACAACAGTTTCTCTCAAAGTATGATGTTTTAAATAAATTTAAATATGGTTTTCGAAAATGGAAATTTACGGAAAAGGCACTTTTTGAGGTAAAGGACAAAATAATAGACAACATTTAAAATAAATTGCACACACTAAGAATTTTTTAGACTTAAAAAATAACATTCGACACTATCCAGCACGATATACTATTAAATAAGCTTCAGCATTACGGTATACGTGGAATCGCTATGACTTTGATAAAAACTTACTTACAAATACCGCTGTCAATTTGTTTAAGTTAATAACATTGTCTCAAATATGCTGGAAGTAAAATACACTGTCCCACAGGTCTGTATTTTAGGCTCTTTATTGTTTCTTCGTTACATAAATGACATTTCAATTATTCCAAGATCCCCGAAGATTATCATTGTATGCAGATGACACCAACGCCTTTTTCACCTCTGCTTCATAAAAGATAACTAGAGTCAATGGCAAACAGGTACCTTGCTGACTTAGCTGTATGGCTCCAGATAAATAAACTGCAATTTCGAAGGAAACCTAATTTACCATTTTTGCAGCAATCAGCAAAAAGGATAGCAATTTCATAACTTTCTATTTTGAAAAGCAAGTTCACGAACAAACGTTTTTAGGTGTCTGGTTCAACCAGGAGATCAGTTGAATGGGTATGTAAATAAGTTGAGCTCCGAGCTTTCTCAGGAAAATAAGGTTGTTTACATCGAATAAAAAAAATTAATTCCTACATGGGTAAAAAAAAATAAAACTTATATTACTCTATATTTTACTCAGTTATGCTACTGTAATTTAGTATGGGGAGCCACATCGCTTAGAAATTGTAAGATTGTCACTTTACAGAAAAAGAATGTTGGGGATATCGGTTATATATCTTCGTCAGTTGCACCACCGGATCGAGGAAAGTTGTAAAATTTTGGTGGACACCTTTCGAACAGAGTAAATAAATAAATAAATAAAATTTGTTTTCGAGAACGCCCGGGATACCGCGATAGGCCTCCGGCACCGAACGCCTTCTCCAGATGAAAGTTGGACGAGATGGGCAAAAAGGTGGCGAGGGTCATAGTTGGCAGAGAACAGGGGAGCCGCCTCGTTTATCCGGGGCCCGTAGCCTTCTTTTTTTTTTTATTGTTTAATGGGACAAATTTTTAATGTCCTTTGAAACATCCTATAGTGAGAGAGCCGACGTTTCGCTCAGGGACGTAGCTCCTGCAGGGCCCTCGTTTTGAAGTGCCTCAAGGTCTTAGCCATTGTGAGAAAAGGTTCCGCAGTTCAGATGAATGTGTGTACCGGTAGCAAGGTCTTGATGTTAACAGGTCATTCGGTTGTTGCGTCTACAAAGAGTGATTCCGTCAAGAGGTCCGTGACATTAGCATCGGGTCTGTATAAGGAGCGAGAGAACTAAATGAGCTGCGTTTGAGACGCTACCCTACTGTTGATTTCTTTTAGACTTGAAAGTTTCTTTTTCTGCACCACGGTCTCAGGTGTTACGTTACGATTCCCAATCACCAGCTCGCCTGCACACTCACTGTTATTTCGGTAATATTTCGTTCGCACGCTGATTTTTGTTATCATGAAGTTCTGTGTATAAAACGCCATTTATGTTCATAATCAAATGACAAAAGCTTACTTTTTCCTGTTGAATTGGGAATCGTAGTTTTATTACAACTATTCAGAATTTGAACGAAACATCAATTTGGGGGCTCAAAGAGTATCATATGCTAACGTTATTTCATGGGAAGATGCTCTTTGGTTTACCTTCGATTCCGAACCTAAAATAATAATTCACAGCAGCGCATTATGTCCTTCGTCACTGAGCACCTTGTTGCCGTGCTTGGTGCTTTTGCGCGCGCAGTTTGGTCTTGGAGGGAGTCAAACCTGCCGTGCAACTGATGCTAACAAAAGGTCGTGCTGAAGTTGGAATGCAAAGAAGTCCTTTTCGTTGGACAGGCCGACGCTCGAATATTCACATCACATTCGAAGTTATATGAATGAAAACGAGGTGCCCGCTTATGCTCCAAAAGTTCATTTGGCTCCTCCAAAATTGACTTTCGGCTGCTTCCAGAAGTGTGTTTCAAGATGACTGGGATCAGTCGCATCACCACAGGTCTCTCGATCACCTCTCCCAGTAACCCACGAAAGACACGCCAATCATCATGTTCAGGCCAGTGTTGTAGGCGCGCGCGTTACCAAAAAGTACGAAATACGGCACTTGCAAATAAAAGGAACGCGTTTACCGACCTGCATTGCGTCAAAATAAAAGGAATGCGTTACAGTTAACCGATAAAGAGTAACGTACGTTACTTTTGCGTTACTTTTTTATTCATCAAATAAAACGTTTTACTGTTTTGACGGTAGCGGTATACGTAGGAGCGCAATATTTCTAGAGACACGTCCGTGCAAAAACTGAGCATAATTACCTTACCTTTTTTACCACCTTCATACGAGGAAAAACGCCAGAAAGACCACGAAAAGCGCGCGAATTCAATAAACTTGCCGCCTTAAAACGCAAAACAAAATAAAAAATTGATGTGGCACTTTTTTTAAGTTTTGGGAAGAAGATATGTGAGGGAAAACGTGACTGCGTTGCCCGTTACAGGAAATGAGCATAACGTAAGTGCGTTATGAGTTACTGTTTTGAAAAGCGGAACAAGTACGTTACTGCGTTACCGATAAAAAAAACACGTTATCGTTGACGCCGTTACAAGTAACGGGTTACCGTCAGCACTGGTTCGTGCCACCAGCTTGGTGCAGTGTGTAGTACGCGTTCCGTTGCAATGCGACGAGTCCGGCTCGGCAAGAGGCCCGGCGATGTGTCTGATGTGCGTGGTCCCTTGCTGTCCCTCGCAGGCTACCCGGTGGAATGGCCGCACTGGCAGAAGCTGCACGCAATCTTGGGCAAGCGTCCTGTGCCTCACTCGTGGAACAACTACTACGACGACGAAAGGACCTCCGAGAGCAGGATCGTGCGCAGCGAGAACGGCAGCATGCACTACGACGGCGAGTGATCTCTCTACTACCTTCCCTTCTTCCGCCAGGCGCTCGGGGTTGGCGTAATGCTGGTCGCTTCGCAGCAAGCTGAGACGTCTAGGTCTGTTTAGCGCGAGTCTAGAGCTTGGACGTGGCATACAAGGGCCCAGAAAAATTTGCACAAGACTAAATATTAGTTGTTGTTTTCTTCTTTTTTTTCCCGCGATGCCCAGGTTTTTTTCTTTTTTCTCAATGGTGCGATTGCTGCGCTATTTACGCGAAACTGCACTAAAGTGCTAACTCTGCTACGTCTTGTTACATTAGGCTAGCGGTTGTACTGCACTGGCTAAATATCTCATCTACAGCTGGGATATTCGTCGCCCGTGGAGGCAGACCAAGTTCTACGCTGTATAAACATGCACATAACCCCCTTATTTTTTTTTTTTTTGTCGCCAAAACATGATGAATTTGCGCCAGCATCGCGCCGAAACGTAAGTTCGCTTAATTATTACAAAATATATAATAGCTGAGGCCCCACTGCACGGCCGGATCGTTAGGCAGGCTGGTTCTAATTTTCGAAGTCTTCGATTATGGCCGCAAATTATTTACTACTCGATTTGAAATATGTGTCTAACACTGACAATACCCGGAAGTGTCGTAGTATTTCTCATGTTTGTGTTTGTTCTGGCGGCTTAGCTGGCTTCGTTCAGTGCGCTTCTCGCTGTGCTTCGGTGCACTGCGGCGAAGCGAGAACCGCGCTGGATTGAGGGGATTTTTTGGCTTCCCCTCTGTAGCGGGTGATCACAGGCATCGCGATATGGCCTACTTTGTTTCGCCGCAGCACACCCGCGTGCTAAGTGGAATGCACTCCTCCATCAATGTATCGTGTTTAAAGCGCTCCGAAAGTATGTCGAACGTACTGACCTTCGTGATCAACTTTAAAGGGACACTGACACCCCCCAAAATGTTTTTCTTATTTTTTGCCAGGCGATTCATTATGGTGTCAGAATGCTACGCAATCAATATTTTGCTGCAGTGTCACGTTTATTTTTAATGAAGTAAGAAAAACGCAACTGCTCGAAAGCGAAACCGAAACTGGACTGGGGAGAAAGAAGAAATATAGAGGAGGAGAGAGGTGGCAGAAGTCACGTGGCCGTGATACTCCCCCCCCCCCCCAAACAACGCATTTGCAGCTTTTTAGAAGCCACAAAACATGGGTGTCATATTTCTTTTCTATTTTTAATATTGTGCGCGTGCCTTCGATGACCTACGACTTTGATTAAATTTGGTGGTTGTGTCTAAACCGTAGAAAACAGCCCGTGACCACAGAAAAGAGACTGAGCGCGACTCAAACCGGCCAGTTCTCGATCGGCAGTTTTCGGGCTGAAAGAAACCTAATTTCGAGCCGCAAATTCTGTTCTGGGTAGTTGGGCTCTCAGGTGTGATGTACAGATAAAAAGAACCTTGGCGAGCATAAATACCCTGTCAGTGTCCCTTTAAGTGCATGTGTGACGAAAACGCCGGTGTACCCCGGCGTTTTCTTCATAGTCCCCAATGTGCCTGAAAATTTGCTAAACCGTACCAACAAACATCGCTGACGTAGTAACCCTAATATTGGGCCAAAATGAAACTTCTTCGCGAAGTTATTGAGTTTCCAATTTTCGTTCCCACCGTGTTGTTCAAAGTGAAAGTTCCTACTCGGAGCAATGAAAAAAGTCACGTCAAGGGAAGTAAGGGGTTCACTCTTTGGTCTGTGAGACTTTGTTCCCCTCTGATTGCAAGCAGTTTCATGGTGTCAAATGAATGCTACGGAAGCTCGCTTCTGCACCCGCGTAGCGGCACAGAAACAAATGCCCGGGAGTCTAATTCTCCCGACGTCACACCGCTCAAAAGCGCGGGTATATTTGAACGCTGGTTTTGTCACCACGTTCACTTTCCGATTTCACAATAACTATTCTGAATTTCGCGATACTAAATAGAATACCGGAAAGTGTAAAGGCCGGTGATTCCGAAAATATAGTTAGTTGAGGTAGCTCAAAATATCGCCAGAGTACCTATTCAAGGCTGGTTCACAAAGCACCGGATTTTTGTTTTGTTTCCTTTGCATAATAGACCGATCTCACCAAGCGTTCCACGCATGCGCGAGGCAGCCATAACTTTAGTTCACAGGAGGCAATCGGCAGTGCACGAGACTCCTCGTACCCTGCACGCGCAGAGCTCCAGCGAGGTTGTCGCACGTGCAGAAAGACTAGAGTTCCCTCGATGCATTGCGGCAGCGGTGGCGTAGTCAAACTAGACTGGTGAGATCGGTCTATTTACTAGCAAACATTCGTGTCTTGAATGTCGCGTGCCAGCCTGTCTCCTTGCTAGCTGGTAGCCACGCTGTAATCATGAAGCAGTTGCAGGTGCCCCGGTGACGTATGGCGGAAGCGAGGCGGTATAGCTCTCGTTACTTAACGCTAAGAAAACAGGGATGTGTGAAGCGGATGCTTGCTTTGAACGCAGGAACGCAATTCGGCATTAAAACGAGTAAGTTTGTGTTGTCTTCGAAGTTTGGCAATCCATATTACAAAACCGCCAAAATGCGTTTTTTGTTGTTGTTGTTGGTTTTTTTGTTGAAAGTCAGCATTTGGGCAGCGTGAGTTCTTGAGGCATTCATTGAAAGTAAGAAGGCGTGAATGTATCTTTGACGAAGCGTTTGACAAAGTGGACCACCGACTTTTTCTTTCTTAGGGTACATATGTTCGGTTGGTGTCCCAAGTATTGCAGTTTTTTTGAAAGTGTATGGACTATGCGGGAAGATTTTGTATGTGGGTGTGGCTTTACATCATTTCATTTCTTGTTCCCCCGGGCCCGGAGACATTTCAAAGAAACAAAAAAGAAAAAAAAGTGTTTATAAAAAAAAAGAATGTAAGTACAGGCTAGCAGAATGAACAAGAATATGATTTTTAATGGCAGTTTTCGAAAATCCGAAGTCGGTGATGGTGGCAATTGTCTCGGGAAGGTGGTTCGAGTCCCGGGACGCACGGGGAACGAAAGATGAATGAAACGTTGTCGTCATCTGACTTAGGACGCCGACCTTGTGGTGATAATCGAGACGAGAGGAAACATAAACAAGAGGGACTAATTGGTCGCGTCGTATGGAATTACCAAAATTTATTTTATGCAATAAGAAAGGCGAGCAACTTTTCGGGTGACAATGACAGGATAGTTTTCATGCTGGTGACGCTTGCAGTGCAATGGTAGATGAAAACGAAGGTAAAACTAGACAGGACGCGGCGTATACGCTGCGTCCTGTCTAGTTCTCCCTTCGTTTTCGTCCTTGTTGTTTTGGCGTATTCCACCATGATGCAAAACCAACTTGCCCAACTAGCCACCCTTATCCAATGGTAGATCGTGAGAATAAACAAAATATAAAATAAATCGGGTGTTCCACGGTGCAGTAACCTTGGCCCTTTTCTTTATTTAAAATTGCTAATGACGTCACCTTGGGCGTACACGCTTTTATCTGCTGACGACCTAAATCTGCTTCGCTTGACAAGTGCTCTACGAGACAGCTGTTGGACTCAGATTTATGCGCGCGCTGTTTTTCAGCTGTACTTTTCCGCGTTTGTCCTCTTGCTTCGATTTGACTTTCCGCGCTTGTCATTTGGTTTCGGTTAGGTTAAAGGGCAACTCCGCTTCATTTTTGATATTTAGAAAACGATGCACCCCTCTTCAGTATCATATAGGAAGACACCATGTCAGATATTACGGTCTAATTCCCTCTATATATTAATTAAACTGGCCAGCAAACTTTCAAATGAGCCAAGTCGCCGAAATCTGCCAACTCTAGCGTGCGACGAGAGGCGCAATCGTCAGCGCAGTCAATGCGACGGAGTTGGAGCGGCCAACGTTGAGCCACTACGTCAGAGGCATGACTACGTCACGTCATTCTCACGTTTTGTTTGTTTTTACTTCTTAGAGCGAAATGGAACGATGACGTCATGCGTTTCTCCTCCCGGTGTTGGCTCTACGGCGTCCACGTGGTCACCGTAACGCAGATGCGCTGGTTTGCGCTGCCCTGCGCGCTTATCGGTCTGTTTCTCCGCTTCCCCTGCTCCCTTTCGTCTTCTCCCGTTTCCCCTCTCCCCCGGGCCATCACCGTCCACGCCATACGAAGCGACCTGCCCGCGTCAAGTGTCCTGTACCTCGCCCCCACGAACGTCACAAGACCACGTGGTTCGACGTGACGTGGCCATGACTCATACGACACGAGACCAATGTTGCCTGACGCAACCGAAGTTTAGGTTTCGGTATCAGCTGATGTTTAAATTAAGACTACACAAATAATATTCCACATTTCGCGAATCCGAAGTCGTAGAGCTGTTTAGTAGTGTTTTGTGAAATGGAATCACATGTAAGCCTAAATTTTTCGGAATTGAGCGGAGTTGCCCTTTAAGTGTGACTCCGTTTGCTTTTCAGCCATCGTACATGCTCGTATTCTAATTTTTCGCTGTATATTCCGTCATATTGCAGTGTGTTTTGAGGAGGAGCAGCCCATGTTTCTAATGGATGTGGGAGGCAAGAGTGCTCACGAGTAACTCCGGGTCTTTTGTTACAGAGCCGGAAATCGAGTTCCCCGAGTTCCGGGCCGGCGATCTCCAGTTCCAGAACCTGCAGCCCATCAGGTACCACCTCGTCCACGCGACGGACCGCGAGATGCCCGCCTATTGCGTGCCGCCTTTCGCGCGGCGACCCGCACGCACGACGAAGCACGCTTTGGGTGATATCGGTTTCGCCGCCCGTTGTGTTTTCGGTGCCGGCAACGTTAAAGAGCCCCTAAAAGAAAACAAACAAACAAACATTTTTTTCCTAAGCAGTCTGGTTGGGACATGCCTGTCGGGAATTAAATTCTACGCGAAAAAAAATTGTTTAGAGCAATATTGACGGCGAGAGATTTATTTGAAATTCTGCGCGCAAAGTCCATGACGCCACGGTATGGTCAGTTCCTCAACGAGATGGTCATCCGCTCCTTCCACCTGAATGTGGAGGCGAAGCCGATCCACCTCTCCTCTTCGCGCCCGAAAGGCCGAGAGAGAAAACAAATGGAAAGGAGGTGACTACCGACTAAATCGCGTCTCGGGCCGTTAATATTGCTCTATTTTTTTTTTTTTTTTTTTGACACGCGTGTTTCAATCAAATTGCTTATAATTTTTTTTTTTTGTGTTTCTTTAAGGCAGTGAGCGTGGAATTCTCTGTCCTGTCCCCTCTTCTTTTCCTGGTGTTTGCGCTTTTGATATTTAATAGCGTGGAATGTCGCTGCAAGTTTCACTCGGTGCACCTCTTGCAGTGATGTGATTGCTGCGCCCTTTGCTCTAAACTTCGTTCAAGGGCTTATCCTGCCACATCATGCTACATGTAGCCAAAAGGTGGGAAATCTGCACCAGCGTTGCACCAACACTTGATTTCAATATATTAATAATGAAGATATAATAACTTAGGCCACGCTACGCGTCCGGGTGGTTACGGTAGGCTCGTGCGAATTTTCCTAACTTTCGATTATCGCTCCACGTAGCGTACTATTCGATTCGATCTCTCCGTCGAACACTTACAGTACTCGGATTTTTCCCGATGTCGAGTATTCGCAGTCTGCCCTGGCGGGTAACTTAGCTTTGTAGAGTGTGCTTCTCACCGCGTCCTTGTGTATTGCAGTGAGACAACAACCGTGAAGTAAGCATCTGAGTTTGTTTATCTTGCTTCGCCGCAGTGCACCTGCCTGCTTAGAAGAAAGCACACCCCAAAGCGGGATAACTGAAAGGGAAACTGAAGCAGTTCTGTATTTGAGTAAGAACACTTAAATCGTCTTTATTTGGCCCCAGGATCACGAATATTGAGATTATTTTTTTCAATTCGGTGCATGGAGGCTGCAGAAAATCATTTTCTAAGTACCGCTGAAGCCCCTTCTTCCCGGAGCATGACGTCATAAAAGGAGTTTTCGGAATCTCCGCACTCGCGCATCTTCAACGCCTATCAAAGCTATGCACGCGCACTCTCGCTGTTTTCAAAATGGTCAGAGAAAGACATAACCACTGGTGTCAGTGCGGGGAAAATATCTTGCAGGCTTGCAGTTTCACGCGCTGCCGACACAAGCGGCACGCGCTTGGCGACTGAGAGTTCATTTTATGACGCAACGACTGGTCGGAGGTTTTTCGTGTTTTCTCGCGTTTAGTTACCGGAGAAAACGAACGTGATATTCAGATTTGCGAGATAAAAATACTATAGAATTCACCTCTAACTCGTTTTCTTTTTTTTTCAAGAACTTCTTTAGTTTTTTTTTTTTTTTTAACACCCAGGCGTCGGGTATATTGAAAACAAAAAAGGGGTAAAACCTGGTGAGTGCTAATGTAACAACTCTACTTTCCAGTAAAAATTTTGGAATAAAACTGCTGACAATTTTCATGATAGACTGGGATATTCTGGCGAAACCTTTTTCAAATTTGAAATCTTGCGAGGGTACTCTCAAGAAAATTTATTTAAACTGCTCTGTAGGGTTCCTTATTCTTAATTTCAACTATTTTCTTGAGTTACCAACTTTAAATAGGTTTTATGTGTTTGAGATACATTCAGTGTATTGAATTGAAACTAAAGTAGGTGAAGCAGTGGAAGGAAGCTTGGGAATAACCATAACTAGTTCGGCTGGATTCTTTTTAAAAGGAATATTGATAATTCATGTTCCGATGTTTATTAGCATGAAGATCTATGTATCAAATATAATTTAAATTCACAGTCGAATGACAAAATGTTTTTTTTAGTTGCCTGAATTGAGGATTTTAGTTTATTACAACCTTTAGAAGTTTAATGAAACATCAATTTGTGTGCTCAAGATGACTATATTCTAACGCTATTTCGGAGGAATACACTATTTGGTTTACGTTTCATCTCATACCTACAATAGCCATTCACAGCAGTCTATACCGTCCTTCATCAACCAGCATCTTGTTGCCATGGCTAGTGCTTCTGTGTGCAACCGAAAAGCTAGTACTGTGCAGGGACTCAAACCGTAACCGTAACCGAAACCGAAAACCGTTTAGGAACGAAATTTTTCAGTAACCGTAACCGGAACGAAACCGTTATTTAAAATTTATAAAAACCGTAACCGTAACCGTAACCGAAAATTATTCACCGGTAACCGGTTTTAACCGATATTAACCGAAATATAAAAATATTAGTTTTTCTCAAGTATGACCTGAAGGAGAGATCTTTAAATGCTGTGGCCATTTGACAGAGATACTCTCGGCGAGTGGTGCATCTGGTAATATATTTCCGTTCAATCTAACTTCAGGATTAAGAATACTATAGTTAGACTCAGTGGTCGAGCTTATAATAAAAAAAAAGTCTCTGTTTCTAAATCTGCCACACTCCTACATCGCTACATGTATTCACTACGTGTTGCCTTCAGGGTATTAACTAATAAGTTAGAATTCTCAGATGTCCATCAAACTCAGTTCTATCAAAACCACCGATGTTCCTGACATGCAGTAGCCAGTTTGAATAAACGAGGTAAATTGACCATCATGCAGAGCTGGCGCAAAAAAAAAAAAAAGAAACCTGGTGTTCATTTAGTCTGAAACGTGTCGCGAGCGACGATATTGAAACAACACAGAAAGAAAAAAATATCAGAGGTTCGACATTGGCGCTTTGTATGATATATATATATATATATATATATATATATATATATATATATATATATATATATCCGGGCAGACATGTACAAATTACTCAAAAAAGGTAGTTAAGTTAAGTTACTGAGTATTGACGCCAAAAGTAATTAGAGTAGAGTAGAAATTACGCATTTGTAATAGTAATTGAGTAAACTACTAACTACTGTAAAAAAGTAGCGAGTTACTTTGAAGTTACTTTCGAAGTTACTTTTTATATTTTTGTGGTAGCAAAATGAACAGCAGTTTTGATGCGTGAAAACCCCTGCGAGCCTAAAATAAATGCAGTCATTTTATGGCTTGCGTTTTCACCAAAATAGTTTATTCACTCGCAGAAGCAATTGACTTTCAAAGTTCTTATCGGAGAGTTTTCCCCTTTTCCTCCTAAAGACGTTCCCAGCCAAGCTAAAAAGACGTTTCACCGACGCGCTGGGGGGAACGGCAGCGTTGAATTTCAGAAACAAGCTGTTCAGGGTCGGGAAAGCGAGTGTCAGCATCTTCGGTGTCCATGACGAAACATGTGAGGTTTGCCCTTGCTAAAAAATCTTTTATAAAAAAAATAAAAAACTTTATTTTTTTTTTTTAGGCAAGTTGAGATTGTTATGACTGGGAATAAAGAGGGGTCTTTATTCCCACGACGTTCGGAGAGTACGCTGAGCAAGTGCACCTGACCGTCAAGGGTTCAAGTCTCGCGCCACGACGATGAGATCATCCGGACGACTGCGCGTTTCGTAGCGGTGCTAGTGCTACGCTACTGAAGAAAAAATTGTTTTGGTTTAACAAAAGATGAAACGCAGTATACTTCGCCGCTGACGCCGGGTCCAACAAAAGGATCTCAAGGGTGACTCGCAATCCTATCCGGCGACTACGGTATCGGAAGGACGCGAAAGATTACGTGAACAAGCATCGTCGCTCGTACAGTTGCAGTTCGAAGCGGGAAGGTGCTCCCATGAACGGATTATCCGTGTCTGCGTTTGTGAGCGGGGGAGTCCGGCTTTGCAAGGGAGTATGCGCTGACGACGAGGCGACCATGGGAACAGGCGCCCAGCTGCGAGGTCATTCCAGTGGCGCCTACGGCCTACCCGTGGAACCCCCAAACCGCTTGAGTCAGAACTCACTAAAGGCAGACAACATGAAAACAACAACAATCCAGGAGTGTCCCCGTCTTTCACGGTTGCAGCTGGAAGCGCGGCGCCTGCGTGCATTACCGGATTAGGTCAATACCCGACCAAGGCTTGTTAAGCATCTGTCCCTGCGTTCGTGCGCGCCGGTGTTATGTTTTGGCTGCTCGTTGCCACCTTGGCCCAAGGACGCTTGTGATGCAGTTTTTACGGCTGCCGAGTTTAAGTTCGTGGGAACGGAATGTGAGGAGGCCCCTTGCTCGGAAATGTCACTTCATTTGCCGGCGTCTTATTTATTTCTGCGCTCGAACTTTTGTGGTGAAAAATTAGCACTAGATTTCGAAAGTAGTTAGTAATTTGAGTAGAAGTTACCTGAAAAATGTAGTTAAGTTAAACTACTAATTACCCAAATAAAGTTGTAATTGAAAGTTACCAAGTTACTCGGAAAAGTAGTTAAACTACAGTAGTTTGAGTAGAGTAGTTGAACTACGTCCAGAGTCTGTATCACGGGAGCGACGGAAGGAACGAGGAAACGTCCGAAGGGTTTCCGAGTTTTTTTCTTTTCCTGCCGAGACTCTCTTCCGAACCGAGTGGCAGCCACCGGCACTGCCACGCATCTCAGCATGACAAGAGAACAAGCCAAGGAGAAGGATGCCTCGTCGTCGAACGCGCCAACGCACTTGGCCGCCGATGACGGAGCCGCCCTCGTCCAACAGACAGGGGATGCCATTTCTGCCTCCTTCGCCTCAACCTTGGGAGCTGCCCCGCTTCCATCGTCGATGCCAAGGTCGGTCTCGCCCCACACGGCCAGCAGTCTCAACAGTCCCTGTCGCAGAACTCTGAACGCGAGCTATTCGAACGTCAGCACGGTGAGCTCAAACATCTACAGACGCGCCAAGAGATCGCTTCTAGCATCGCCGGGGCCCTTTCCATGCTTCCGCCGGAGGCATGGCTTCTACGGGAATCATTTCTACGAGAGTCACCAACGCGATCCGACTACCTCCAATGGAGCCCCACCGCCCATTCCAGAAGCGAGGGTCTGTCAGGCCTACGACATTCTGCGCGACCTCGCCCAGAACACCAGAAGTTTGTCCACGAGAGATGTCCACGAGATCCGTCATCTCCACCCGTATCGGTTCTACTGGGATACCATGCTCACCGAACACCAGCACCCCATTTTCGATAGACTGGAACTCTTCCACGTCGTCGCCAGAGGGAACTGGAGGACGGCTATAGTATCCCAGACGTACAGGCTCGAGTCCGAGGTTTTCAGAGAGCTCCCCGACCAACTACCCAACCAGCCTCGACGCGGACGCCACACGTCTCGTGGTCCCGCGAACACCAGCTACCGCCCAGGCACCAAGTTCAAGAGGCTCCCCCTAACTGTGAGTCCGGCAGCTACCCTGGGTCTTCAAAACCCACCAGTGCCGTAATCGACGGCACGGTCGTCTGCTCCTGGACGTTTTCCCGGTCGAGGACGTTCTCGCCCATGCATTTTGCGAAGCTGGCGTCTCTGCTTTTTCTTGCCCGTGCTTGATGTTGGACCGAAGAAAACGACCCATTGGATCCGGACTCGACGGCCACCGCCGCCGAGCGAATCCTGGCGTGGCTCAGCAGGACCGACAGTGTCATCGCGCCCCACGCCGATGACGACTCCTTCGGCACGTACGATGGCGAGGAGGAAAACCACACCAACACAAAGGAACACACTACAGACAAACAAAGCGACGTCGAAGACTCCGATTCGGACCTGGGTAGCACTGCCTACAAGTCGAAAGCGACGGGACCTCCGCCGCCAGTCCACCCGACCCAGTAGGCACCTCAAGTCGACTGGGCAGTGTTTATTGAGGCATAGTTTTCACGGGCCGCCCGACTTCGGCGCACTTTCCATTTGCTGCATGAAGGCTTCTTGCTTTACGGCCCGCCCACCTCTCCCTGACCAGGTCCCCACGATCGATGCCGCCATAACCAACATGTTGGCGGCATCATCGAACGCACGTGGTCTGTACTTCAACCCCGTCTTCCTCGTATCCAAGTCAGCCACCGAGTCCCGCTTTGTTTTAGACTGCGCCGCACTTACTCCTTACCTCCAGGCACCTCAGTTCCGCCTTACTCCGCTACCCCAGGCCATCAAAGTAAACCTCCTCCCGCCTCAAGCGTATATGGTGAAGCTCGACATTGCCGAGGTCTTTTACCATATCGCGCTTCATCCCTCCTCCCGTAACCTGACCACATTTAGAGTAGGCCGCCGTTACCGCCGTTTTTGCCGTATGACCTTCGTGATACACCCGGCGCCGTTTTACAGGCAGCTCTTGGCAACAACCATTGCCAGGGAAATGCGCGCGCGTGGACTCTGGCCTTGGTCTCACATAGACAACTTTTTGTGCGCCCATCCCGACCCAGACAGGTTGGCGTCTACGGTGCGCCTCCTCGTGGAGGACTTGCTGCGGTCGGGATTTCGCTTAAACCTAAGCGACACGAGCAGAGCGCACGCGACGCATGGGTTTTCTTGGGTTCAGGCTCGACACAGCCGATGACACCATTTCGCACACGCCAGAACGGCTCTGAGCCATTCCTCGCGTCCTCCGCTCGCTGGAGGCGCTCTAGGGGGCGGCGGGCTACTTGGCATTTTACTTTTCTCTCTATAACTCTGGGTTTTTCTTCTTCGTCCCTTGTTTGACAAAGTTTCAGACCAAATTTCTCTTTCACTCAACTGGCTTCCCTTTCTTCTGCGTGTTTGGCCGACTTTGCCGCACTGCCGACCGCTCCCTTTTTCCCCACTACCCAACTGCGCATGAGCAGATGCCTCCGGATTCGGTTACGGCGTAGATGTTGGGGACTGTGAGCAGGCAATAATCGCCTCTCTGCCGAGACCAATATGCCTCCGGGAAGGACTCGCCGTGTTGTGGTGCGCGTGTATTGCCTAGACAGGATGCACTTCTGTCACACGGACAGCAGAGCTATGGCTCGCGCGCTCGCAGCGCATGAGCAGCTTCGACTACCGTGCACGCACAACCTGTGCCGATTCCACGAGGCGCGTCTTACTCATCGCACGCGATCTAGTGAAAGACACTCGATCCCGGAACAGCCGATCGAGACGGTCCTGCTATCAGTCCGCAGCCCTCTAAACGACGCGGAAAGACGCAACGCTTCTGCATCGGCTCCGAACTCAATGCGTTCACGCGGAAGACATTGCCATCGCTTTCGAAGCGACGTCTACAGAGACAGCAGTGCTCTGACTGCACTGCGTGCGAGGTCGTTGAAGACATCGATCACATGCTATGGCACAGCCTAGAATACGAGCAATACGCACGGAAAGCATTACTGCTGAGTTAGTGCGACAGGAGCACAGCGTGTCCACAGACTGATGAAACTGCTATTCTCACGGTGTGCAGGCTACGGCGCGATGTCGCTATTCTGTGCAGTGTCGAGTCTGACATTGACTGACGATTTCAGACCGCCATCTGAACTGCCGCGCGCACTGTCGAAACTGCGTATGACGCCAGTCAGACGTTTGCTACATGACACGTCATGCAATACTCCAGTGACATGACTGTGTTGCTGGCAGAATCTGAACTGCTGCTGCGAATAACAGTTTCGCCGTCGCTCTGTTTGACAGGTATCAGACATGTCGCTCTTTCGCGCGACGAGCTACCTTGCTAACTGACCAGATGTTGGTCGAGCGACTTGAGCGACTGTTGCACTGCCGTTTTTCAACTTACTTCGAACATGTTTTGACATGTTAGCAACGTTGCGCTCCGCATTTCGGTTACAGCTGCAGATGACTTGATTGGCGCTACTCTGTGACAGTCGCAAAATCGCTTATCTGCCGATCTGACCAACATGCCTCCGCGTAGGCCTCTCCTGTGGCTGATGCGAGCTGTACATGCCTAGAAAGGAGCACTTCTGCACACGGAGAACAGAGCTTTCGCTCTCGCGCTGCGCTGCGGCCATGGACGAGCTGCCTTGGGCTATTCCCTGTGCCATTTTTCTTTATTTATTTATTTATTGACATTTATTGAAAAGCCTCAGGAAACCGTTCGGACGTTTCCTCGATTCGTCCGCCGCCCTCTGCACGAGAAGGAAAAGATGTCTCGCGCCGAGAGCGCGAGGACTCAATGGCCCGCCGGCTTGCCATCGCGTGTCAAGCCCACAACGGCAGGTCGGCGGGGCTCATGACCGACGGTACCCATTTTATTGAGATATCTTTATTAAGAAAAAGAAGAGAAACGGCACTGGCAATAGCCCAAGGCAAAGCTCGTCCATGGCCGCGGTGCAGCGCTAGAGCCAAAGCTGTGTTGTCCGCTTGTAGAAGAGTCCCTTTCTCGCCAATGCACGCGCACCAGAACGCGGCGAGTCCTTCCCAGAGGTATATTAGCCTCGGCAGAGGGGCTATGATTGCCTGCGCATAGCCCCCTATAAGTAATCCAAAACCGACTCCGGAGGCATCTGCCTATGCGCTGTTGGGTAGCGGGGAAGGTGGAGCGGTGGGCAGTGCGGCAAAGTCGACCAAACACGCAGAAGAAAGGGAAGTCAGTTGGGTGAAAGAGGAATTTGGTCTGAAACTCTGTCAAACATGGGACGCAGAAGGAAAAATCCAGAGCCATAAAGAGGAATTCAAAATGCCAGGTAGCCCGGGGCCTGTATAATATAATATAGAGCTATAGTGTATATAATATAGTATTATATTTTCGTACAAGATATCGGAGGGTGTTTCCCAGAGTTTAAATCTTGGCTCCGCCATGATTCGGAGCTTATCGGCAGTTTCGTAATAGCATTGATTCCTATTCGATGAAGTTCGTAGTTTAATTCTCTGCAGTATTTCCTATTGATATATATATATATGTAAATATATAACCGGATGTAAACGTATGCCAGATAAAAATATAAAACGCGCTATGTATCGATTAAAATTTCTTCAGTTGAATCTGATGTTCATGCCATTGCCATTGTAATATTAATTTGTCCCACGACAAAAGTCGCACACAAGTGTTGCTTCGATAAACCTCATACCTTCAAGTCAATAAACTCTTGGAGGTAGTCGCTGGGAAACTCGTATTTATCTCATCTCTATTCCCTCAACCTATCCCACGGCCATGCGAGGTGCGAGTGGTTATGGATGTAATAGAAAGTTTTCAACATGTCAATTTTCTCTATTTAATAGCAATCTCTATGGTCCATAGCTTTCACTGTTATAAAAACATACCTTCTCGCTTTTCGCTAAATCACAAATCGCATGGCTCAAACTGGAAACCAAGATAGTGGCTTTTGTCGTGACCGCGAATGTCACAATGCACCGGTTGCCCTGAATCAGCCTCGACGAGACATAGCGGCAAGACCCCTTTGGCAACGGTCTGAGATTTGGAACATAGTCATAGGCTGCCATTTTCTCCAGAATCATTGACTCCGTGCTGATCAAATTGTAACAAAACAAATAGTATTATACCTTCTGGTTTTATTGCGGTGAGGAAAAAGCCAAGGGGAGGGGCGTGTGTTGGCACTATAAACATTCGGAGTTTATGGATAAATTCGAATTGACCTAAATTTTACCGGCGGGTGTTATTCAGATTTTTTCGATTTATCCGAAAATCACGGAGCCTAAATATAATATAATATATTATAAGCACACCTGACAGGACATTGGGAGGCCCAGAGTTCAAATCTTGGCTCCGCCATTTATTTTGGCTTTCGGCGGTTTTCTAAAACATTGATTCATTCGATGAAGTACTGTTCATATATATCTATATATATATATATATATATATATATATATATATATATATATATATATATATATATACAGTATAAAAATAAGGTACGTCCGCACTTTATTTTCATTTTTTGCGTCCACACGTTTTTTTAGTTTTTCTTATATATAAATGCACCATTTTTCTAGCGTCACAGAATCAGCCAGCGAGAGACGTGCGCTTCGATAACCATAGGCAATTGCTTGGAAATAGCAAACATGACGTAGGTGTAACATGGCACAACAACGAAGACTAGGGAAAGGAACGAACAACACATGACATATTTTTGCAGCTTTCTGTGTTGTTTCTGTGTTGTTCGTTCAGCTCCTTAGTCTTCCTTCTTTTGGGCTATTGCATTTATATTATGTATGACTTTCACCAACTAGCCCAGCTCTCAATTTTATTACTTTATTGCACTTAGCAGTATTTTACTAGAGGATGGCTATAGTTCTGCTCCTTCCGTCAGTGTGGGCGAAGACTCGTCTGCATGTATTAGGTTGAAATAAACTATAGCGACGAGAAGGTGCGAATGGCTCTTCCAGAACTCAGTGGGAACTTTCTTAGGGTTATCTACAAATGCTGCCCAACAACAAAGTAGGAATATTTTTTTCAATTTTTTTATATAGAATGCGATGATCCCCAAGTAGCGGAAGTAACACGTATGCTCGGGTATCAAACTATAGAATGTAAGTAGATGTAGTGAACAAGCGTTGGAGCTAGAAACGTGTGCAACTTTTGACCAATTAGAAGTATTAAGACGTTTCTAAGCTCCTTGAATTTCACGTTGTTGGATATGTGGGACTTCTTTAAACCGTTTATTATAAAACGGCTGTCTAGCATTCCAATTAAACAAATTATTGGAAAAACCGAAATAAACCGGTTTTTAGGAACGTGTAACCGGTAACCGAAACCGTAAAAATTGAAACCGTAAAAAACCGAAACGAAACCGTTATCAACAGGAAGCGGTAACCGTAACCGTAACCGAAACCTTTATTTTTCGGTTTGAGTCCCTGGTACTGTGTTTGAGGGAATGAAACCTGCCGTGCATTTGATGCTAACAAAAGGCTCCACACAAGTGAGAAGGTAAAGTTGTCATGCCATTTAGTTGGCTAGGCCATAAAAAGGTAGATAATTGGGCTGGTTTGTAATTAAACATCTTAAAGGTATTGGCGCACACAGTAGAGAAGAGAGCGCTCTATTTTGAATCTTCTCTCTACGTGTGCGCTAATACCGTTTATTGGCTGAGGCCAACACACGGATCTTATACATACAGGGTGATTCAAGGAGGGGCCAGGCTCTTTAAATCGACCGCAAAATTCGGTTTCTTAACCTATCGCGCTACGATTTTGCGCAGCTTTGCCCACAGATGGTGCTTTTTTTCTTTGTAAAATTTGCAAAGAGCGAATTTGCCTGAGGAAAAAGTAAAGAAAGCAAAAGGCTTAGCTTCTATGGAAACGCAGCGACGCCACCGGTCTTCAGACAACACGGCGCCGTTTCGCACGGGAGACAAGAGATGGCGCAAGCGGTCGCGACGCCAACTGCCGCCAACGAACGAGCGTACAGCGCCGAGAGCCGGCGCCTTTAGCAGACGAACTTTTCGACTCAAAAGCGGCGCGAGCTTTTTTGATATCAGTTGGCAATGGCAATGCATTATTTTATCATCCTTACTAATAAAACACATTGAATGGGCACATAATCGATTAAAAAATGGTTTGTCGGGTTATTTTGACTGTTTTTTTCGGGGTACTGATGTCGTCTCTTTGCAGTTCCTTGTTGTTACCGCGCCTGTTTTAATGCGAATAGCAATCTTTGGCTACTTCACGCACTTTTCGTCTATGTATCTATCTGGCTATCTAACCTCTTACGCCGCGGGTCGATAAATAAATAAAAAAGACCGGCGCCGGCTGGGATTCGAACCGTTGACCCTTTGATCAGCAGGCAGACGCGATAACCACAGAGCTATGAAGGCAGTCATTCAACGCACTCTAAACGGTTGTTTATATCTTTACCATAGGACGCGCTTTACAGCGCTGTCACAGGCTACCGGTGCGCGCGCGTTCCATGCACGAGGGCTCATTCCGCTCTCGTGAGGCTGAGCACGGCCGCTAGCTCACCCTCTCCCGCGCTCGGGAGAGGGTGATGTAGCGGCCGTGCTCAGCCTCACGAGAGCGGAATGAGCCCTCGTGCATGGAACGCGCGCGCACCGGTAGCTGTGACAGCGCTGTAGCGCGTCCTATGGTAAAGATATAAACAACCGTTTAAAGTACCGTTGGTTTGAGACTAGCTGAGACGCCAGAAAGTCTGGTCGGTACCATTTTGAGTGTTTGTGCGTATGGCGCGTGCTTTGCTCGCCTTCCTAAGTGACACAAACGCACGTGCTGGGCTGCGGAGATCGTGCGCAGGGGCTGTGAAAGTGTCAACAAATTTAGAATCGCCTCAAGAGTGGGCTGGCGTATCTAGAGTGTGCCGGCCACCTGACGAACGCGCATAACTCCGCACCGTTTGATGCTATTCGCATTAACGTAGATAATCATTCCCAAAGGATGGGTTCTGCTGATTTTTTTCTATTACTCTGAAATGTTGCCTCCTTCTGCCTCAGTCTCAGGTTAAAGTCATCATGGTTCACCAGCTCGCCCGCGCACTGACCGCGTTTTCGCGCATTCATTGCGTTAGGAAAACTTAAAAGGGTTCTAGAAGACAATGCGGACGACACGGGCTTTCAACTTTCAACTAAAAATTTAGTTGCAACTTAAATGCCCGTGTCGTCCGCATTGTTTTCTATGTTCCTGTTTTGTTTTTGGTAATTTAGACAGGAACACGCTCAGCCATCCACGGTGCATTCATTAGGTTCACCTAGTTTTTGCTCGGCACCTCCGCTTAGTTGCGCTTCCCGGAGGTTGAAAACCGAGTGGCAGGGCTAAGTAGCATCGGAAGAGAAACGTACACTTTCAACCTATGGTCGCTTTTGAACACGGCGCCGTAGAATCGCGTCTGGCAGAGATGCCCCGGCTCCCTTTTGACGTGCGCTGGAGACATCGTGAGAGAATTATCTGCGCACGCGTCTCGCGCATCTTACAAGCATGTTTGCTTCGAACACCTCTGGAGACAGTCTTTGTATGACCCTAGCCTCCTATATACTGACAGAGCCTGGGAGATCGCCACGAGAGGCGGCCGCCGAAATGTAAAAGGTGGAGCGGCAGACAACGAATGAGAGGAGAGCCACGTGACTGGTGTCCCGCTGCGGCGAGGCGCCGAAACACACTTCTCCCGAGCGAACAAGTGTGTTTCGGGTCCTCGCCGCTGCAAAAGCTGTGCGCTGACATCCAGGTTCCCCGAGAAACGGCTCTTTGATGTTCTACGCTACCAGATCCTCGCGCTCCAAATCTGCGACCGGGCACTCTATGGCTTCGTCGTCGAACTGCCAGGCTTTGTGAGTGTAGAGGGCTATGGCTTGATCAATGTGATACAAGGAAGGACAATGTCTGCAGACTGTCTTTTGTACCATGTATTAGCGATGCAACCTCGGCTTTGAAGTTCCTGGGGCTCCGAGAGCTATTTCCGGCTCTCAAGACCTGTTTCGCTTACACCGTAAAACGCTTCCGTTGTTTTTCCTACGAACTTGTCGAGTGATCCACGCCTAAAAAACCTGTTACGGCTCTCGTAATACTTTCAAAATATTTTCCGGTGACCAGAAAGGTTGCGAAATGTTGGTTTCCCGAAGAATATTTTTGCGAATGAAGTTCCTACGGAGCGTCGTGTCTTGTCGCGTGTTTTTTTTTTTTTTCGTCGGAATGCTGACTGGTCGTTATTTTTTCTCGCGTGTCTTCAAAGTAGGTTGCCGATAGCGCCAAAGAGAGAGCCCATCGAGGACATAACCTTGGAGCCCGAAGTGAACATCTGCTACGACAACGACAAGTGAGTGTGGTATTCGATTCGGGGTTTTTGGAGTTGGAAATTGGCCGCTTAATTGTGACACTTTTCTTAAAGGGGCCGTGCAACGATATTCGCTCGGAATTTTCTTCACTTTAAACGAGCTTACTGGCACTAATAAGACCCAGGTATACTCGCACGCAACGCCACTGACCAAGAAACTCCTTTGTTGCGGTGTAATTTTAATGACAAAAGCGAACGTTTTCTTTCAATCTCTTTTTCGCAAAGCTTGATGACGTAGCTTGGGTGGTCGCTGGACTCGAGCATTGCGCGAGCACTCGATTTTGGCTTTTGATAATCATTAACTCGACAAGCATTCGGGCAAACTTGGCCCGTGTCCAGTCACTGCAGTGACGACAATAGCCGAACCATAACAATGTCTAGAACTCCACGCTTGTATTGTGCTTCGCCAACCCCAGCGCGTTGCTACGCTCAACGTTGGCGGCAAATAATCGGCTCCAGATCACGTAACTGCTTGTTCCGGCCGCGAGTTGAGGTTCGTGAACGCTGCTCGTTTTTCTTTAATATTGGGGGTCGACTTCTATTGCGTGTGGTGACAAACGAACGCTTGTTTCATAGGTCATTAAGGTCGGGGATTCGTTCTAAGCGGTATTTGCGCAAAGTACAGAAATCGTTTCATCGCACCTTTAAGATATTCGACCGCTCGTCAAGCGGGTGTCACATTTTGCGGTGGTTGCCCTGAAAACCGCCCACGACGCGTAATCGAGCGGACTTTAAACGGAAATATGGTTCGAATGCAGGCGAGCATGCGTTTTCCTTTGTCCTTTTTGGTGCCGCAGTCTTTGGCTCGGTACGTCGGACTTGAGTTGCTTGACGGGCGTTGGAAGACCTGAGGCAGCAGCGAGGATATCATCTAGAATACAAGGCATGACGTGATCGTTAGTGGAATACAAGGCATGACGTGATCGTTAGTGGATCCTCGACCCGCTGCAAGCGGAGCTGAAGCTCGGGAGGCAGATATTTGGGCAGACTCTCGCGGCGTCCCGGCGTGCTAGCTGTCTCGCTCGTTGTGAGACGCTGCAAGCCGTTGTGGGACGCTGCAAGCTGGTGGAGACGCTGTCGTGAGCCAGGCAACGCTGTGCACTATTTGCTGACCTTTTTTTTTGGAGGGGGAAGGTAGGGCCGCGTATGTGTGATTGGGATGAGCGCTGAGGCGTCCGGTGTGCACTGCAGGGGCGCCAAGAGGAAGTGCCGGGAGGAGGGCGACGAAGACTGTGAGCCGGACTCCCGGAAGAAGCGCAAGGACGAGGAGCTGGACCTGCTGCGGAGGATCCTCAAGGTGGAGGAGGACACGCTGGAGCTGGAGAAGAAGCGGGCGCTGGAAGAGGCCGACATCCTCAAGGCCACCATGGGCTTCCTGGAGGCGGCCACGGGCTTCATGCAGCAGCAGCAGCACCTTCAGCAGCGCTCCGACCGACCGCAGCAGTCTCAGCAGACGTCGACGCCGAGGCCGCAGGCGTCCTCCAACGCGTACTGCAACGGCGGCCTGCCGGTGGTCGGGGCACCGCTCTACACCACGCAGCCTTCCTTCTACTCTTCGTCGCCCGTCGACTCGCCGGGCAAGTCGGATCCGTGAACCTGAACCTAGGAGGTGCCGTCTCCCGGCTGTCCGATGCAAGCGATGGCGGTGGCCAGGACTCGCATGGAGCGATCACCGCGTGGCTCTCGGGCACCGTGGTAGCGAAGAGCTACACCTGACTAGGCGGGTGCAACGCCGCGATCCTGGGGTGAACAGAGCGGACCAGGCGCAGGTGGCACGCCGCAGTCGAGAGGGCCGTGAGCAGGCCCACGTCACGCAGTCTGTGGCGTGAGTGGTTGGGGTGCTAGTTCCCCACGGCTCAGCCCTCCACCACCACTTAGCAGTTTACAATAGCAGGTGGAAGGGACTCTGTTTGGGCACCGGCATCCAGATCCTCCGCGTCTGTGCTGCGCTCCGCGCCAGGACGTTGTTCCTGGAGCGAGACTGCGGACTCTGTCGTCCCAAGCGAGATTCCTCCGGAGCTGGTGCGGGCAGTGTGCACGGTGTTTGAGCCACGGCAGAGCCGAAAGCGGACACCGAACGTCATTTTTAAAACATCCTCGCATCCGGTTTTATTGCTTCTAGATGGGTATATTTATATTAGAGCCCCCAACCTTCGGAGTGAGCCCCTCGGGGTGAGGACCCGGACGACGACGACTCACCCGTGGGGCGATGGCGACGCGAGCGGTCGTGTCCGACGCCCGTTCTTTCCCGAGACACGGAGGCTCGCAGCAAATACTTAAGAATACCTTCGTGCGTTCGTTCGGCCGAGTGTAGTCGATGCTTTTTGTTCTTCTCCGAGAGCCTTGTCATAATTATAAGTACGAGCTTCGCATTGTTGCAGTTGTTGTTGTGCTGGCCTGTCTGAGCTCGAAGTGGAGCAGGTGCTGCTCTAGGGAGCGGGGCGCTAAAGGGACACTGAAGCGGATTGGTGGTGCGCAGTTGACGCTGGACGCTCGTTAATGGTAGGCCCCCTGAGCTGCTGGCGCGCATCTGGGAGGGGCTTCACGAAGTTGCGGACGGATAAAAGGGGCCCGATAGCGATGGTGATTCTCCCCGACAACTGAAAGTGGGTGGATAGGGCTGCTGGTGTCGCGGTCGCAGGGAGACCCTGGAGGTTTGAGACTCGCGCTCTCAGCTGCAATGGCGCGGGGAGAGCGGTTACAACGATCGCTCGATGAAGGAAGGCCGTTCCAGATAAAACAAATTTGCGAAAAAACGACAACAGTCCGTGCGATTTTTAGTTGCGTGCGAAAAAAAGCCCGTTGACACAACACACATATCGTTTGCTGTTCACGTCATTCTTTTTTTGTTTATTGCACGAGCGACGTCGACAATTTTAATCGTAAACGTCCGAAATCGCATTGAGATTGGACAAAAATCACACCGTGTGATGCCTGATTTCCCGATTTTACTCGGGATTTCGTAGTTGCGACGTCATTCGCGCGGCAGAAAGCTTGACGCAAGCCGCATTGATTGACGTCGCAGCTGCGAAATCTCATGAAAAATCACTCGCACCTTGCGAATCCGGCTTGAGACGGCCTTGATAAAGAAAACGAGTCGGACCTTTTGTTTCTTTCGAAATTTCGGGATTTCTAATGATCCTTCTTGACCAAAGAAAATCGTCTAAATCTACTCCCTACATATCCTAGCAACCTAACCCTCTCGCCATCGTTAAATACGTTAACCACGAACAGTTCGAAAGTGTGTTCAGTGTCCCTTTAGGCCTCCTGGCCCGCTCGTCGCCGAGCTGCGGGCCGAATGAGACGCGCCGGGCCTCCGAGGCTCTCGAACTTCGGAGACCGCGACCGCATGTTTCCCAGCTTCCGAAACTGCTGTTCCGAGAAACGTTCTGCCCGTCAACTCCTCTCGCACGACGCGCGGCCGCGCACGTTTAGTGTACCGCTTGTTTCATGCTTCCGGTAAGTAAACGAAGTTCTCTTTGCAACTGTGTCGCTGTTGTTGGGACCCCGCTGACACGCCACGAGAGCCGGAGGCCTGTCGCTCGGAGAAGTGACAAAAGCTTAATAAAGGGAGGGCGTTGCAGACCTTTTGCGAAAATCTTCAAAAACCAGAGCGACGATTTGCAGGAGTCCTTGGTAGGCTCGTCCCATGGACTTTTCTCACGCTACCACGTGGCATACGCGAACAGGGCGCAAGCTACCAAAACATCACCGTTCGGGCAGCCGAGCCAGGCGAGCGCACGCAAATGGGGGACGGGGTAGAGCGCAGACTTGCGCCCGTTAGTTCAAGGAAGTAATTAATTACAGTTACAATTGCTTGGCCTAAAAAGTAATGGATTACCGTTACCAATTACTCCCCATAAAAATAATGGATTAATTACTTCGTTACTTTACTCGATTGCTTTTGCCGTACTCCAAAGCAACACGAAAAAAACAAATTATATCTGAGTGTTAAAAAAATTTTTTTAAACCCCATCAAAATCTAAAAAAAATCCAACACGTTTAGTATTATCTACGCATCATTTCAGGTTAATCATTTTAGAGAAACCAAATCTATAAAGTTATAAACATCTTAAACAGGGGCTCGAGATAAACGAGTCTTACGCTATCCAACAGGGACAGAACTGAATCCCATGAACATGCAACGAATGCACTTGGGTGGTGGAGGCACGCACACCATTCGAATTAATCCGAGTTTGGCATCGAAGAGCTTCAAAACACGATTCCCCTGAAGATGTGGTTTTTCTATGTTTGCTGCATGTTGCCTAAATAGGGGCTGGTTTACCTGCTAAAACTGAATGTCTGTGAGACCAAGATGAGGTACATCCGTCTGGGTCCATTTCAAGAACGACTCCTTGATGAAGGTTGTTTTCCGACCGGATGACCCGCTTTATCTCCTTTCTTGAGTACCAAACTTATCAAAACTAAAACGTCACACGAGATAATAATGCACTATCTTTCAGCTGAACTCATTTTGCCTCTAGGAACTATTAAGAATAGCACTAAGTTTCAGTGAACAGCACGCTTCCATGTCATTTAAGCGCTCACACTGCACAGGCGGCTTCTCAACTCCCGTTCCCAGGTGAGTCGCTGTTTATTCTCAGAAAACTGGGGCTCTTTTCCCTAAAGTTCCGCTCCAAGTTCCCGCAGGCACAATCCGCTGACGAGAACCCTAGCACTCGTTTCTAAGAATACGGGTTCAGCTTGGATGTCCCAAGCAGAGTGTCAAACCGAAATTTTTATCGGTTCGGTTCCAGTTCGGGTTCACGGGTTTCGGTTCAGCTCCG